>JBBPBX010080614.1:2934-16128 GCA_038048925.1 Garcialebias charrua | reverse complement strand
AAGACGGTGGAGGAGGATACTATGGTCCACAGTGTCGAAGGCTGCAGTGAGGTCAAGGAGGACAAGGATGGAGGGAGAACCAGTGTCAGCAGCCAAGAGGACATCATTAGTAACCCTCAGCAGTGCAGTCTCAGTACTGTGAGCTGCCCTGAATCCAGACTGGAACTTCTCATACAGGGAGTGTTGTTGTAAGTGATCCTGCAGCTGAGCAGCAACAGCTTTTTCCAGCACTTTAGACAGAAAAGGGAGGTGTGAAATTGGGCGGTAATTAGAAAAAATGTCGGGATCCAAATTAGATTTTTTCAGAAGAGGCCTAATGATGGCAGTTTTTAGAGGCAGTGGAACATGACCAGATTGAAGAGACTGATTTATTATTTGAGTGATAAGTGGGCCTATTGCAGAGTGATTGGATTTTATGAGAGACGAGGGGAAAGGATCCAGGGCGCAGGATGAAGGCTTCATTTTCTTGATGATGGCCTCCACCTCACTCTGAACAACTTCGTCAAAGCTGTTAAGGGTCCCAGAATGCAGACGGGTAGATGGCACACTGAGAACAGGGAGGTTGTGGAGCTGAGATCTGATAGTGTCAATTTTGGTTTTAAAAGATGAAAGAAACAGCTCGCATTTTTGAGCAGAGTCCTCAAGAGTTTGTTTAATGGGATTAAGCAGACGAGTTATTGTGGAGAAGAGCTGTTTAGAGTTTCCAGGGCAGGTGTTGATGATGTTAGAATAATATTTGGAGCGTGCTTCTTTAAGAGAATAGGCGTATGCTTTCTGATGTTCTTTGTACGCCTGCTTATGTACCGAGAGACCAGATGATTTTAGACGTCTCTCGATAGCACGGCCAATCTTGCGCAGCTCATCAGTGTACCAAGGGGCTGAACGGGAGAAAGACACCAGTCTTGTTACAAATGCATCCGTCCAATTTAGCCATTTAAAACTTTAGATTTTAGCGGTTGGTCTTCAGAGAAGCCAAAGTTATTTCGATGATCAACCAGAAACAGCAGGTTATATATTTTTTTCTCCTGATGTTGTTTTTTGTAGACTTTTCACTTCAGGAAGTGAGCAGCTGTGTGATGACTTACAGGAGCTGCAGGTTGACGAGGCAGAAGGAATTCTACAACATCTAAATTGTTTCCACAGCATTGAAATGGTAATATATTAGTTAATGTTTCTAATAATTATTCAACATTAATTTATAGTTTAAAAAATTAGTCCCTTTTAAAATATCTGTTAAATATTTTAATGTTTATTCTAACATACGTTCTGAAATTTTTAACTAGTTTTTATTTGTGTATTTTTATCCATCAAGATTTTTTTATTTTGTTGTAAATTTACATTTATTTTAAACAAAAACACTTTTAGATGTTTGAATCCGTTTGATTTCATCCGTCCTGTTTGGTCCAAAAAATGCAGCTGAGATGTCTTGACTGGATACCTGTCCAGGTGTCTCTGTGATGGACTGGCGATCTGTCCAGGTGTCCCTGTGATGGACTTGAAACCTGTCAATTCAAACAATAAATGATATTCACCCCAAATTTTTTTTATCATATAAATACTTTATTACTGGTACATATATAACAAAGCCCCGCTTTTCAGTTTAAGGTGTTGGATGATGTGATCAAATCTCCCTAAACGTCATCCGAATCCGCTGACACGTCTCTTTGTTCAACTCTTCTTGCCCATGGAGAACTAAAACAACAGAAACGAAGAGGGAGAACACGACCCTGCTGTTAAAGTGAAAACAAGCTAATTCAAACTATGAGAATAAACATTTTGTGATGCTTCATTTGAGTGTTGTCTTTTTTAAGGCTACAAACTAAAAAATGTTTTATGGTGACATGTTTAGGAAAAAAAGTAAACCAGCATCCTTTTGACTTGTTCACTTTTTATTAAAATTGTTAAAGGTTTGTTTTTGATGAAATCTTATAGAATCTGCATATGGTGCCAAAATTAATGCTTGTATATTTTTAACTAGTTTTTATTTGTGTATTTTTATCCATCAAGATTTTTTTATTTTGTTGTAAATTTACATTTATTTAAAAAAAAAAAAAAAAAAAATCTTTATGAATCCGTTTGATTTAAACCGTCCTGTTTGGTCAAAAAAATGCAGCTGAGATGTCTTGACTGGAGACCTGTCCAGGTGTCCCTGTGATGGACTGGAGACCTGTCCAGGTGTCCCTGTGATGGACTGGAGACCTGTCCAGGTGTCCCTGTGATGGACTGGAGACCTGTCCAGGTGTCCCTGTGATGGACTGGAGACCTGTCCAGGTGTCCCTGTGATGGACTGGAGACCTGTCCAGGTGTCCCTGTGATGGACTGGAGACCTGTCCAGGTGTCTCTGTGATGGACTGGAGACCTGGAAACCTGAAAACACAAACTGATATTTTTATTAAAACAGCTATGGAAATTTTTATTAAAACAGCTATGGAAATTTATGTTTTTTGACGGTATTTGATATAAATTTAATTTTAAATTTAATGATTGACATATAAACATTTTATTTTTATTTTTAGTGAACATTTAGTGCATGTAAACATGCAAATTTCAACTGGAAATATGAATGATGTTTTTCAGAACGTATGTTAGAATAAACATTAAAATATTTAACAGATATTTTAAAAGGGACTAATTTTTTAAACTATAAATTAATGTTGAATAATTATTAGAAACATTAACTAATATATTACCATTTCAGTGCTGTGGAAACGATTTAGATGTTGTAGAATTCCTTCTGCCTCGTCAACCTGCAGCTCCTGTAAGTCATCACACAGCTGCTCACTTCCTGAAGTGAAAAGTCTACAAAAAACAGCATCAGGAGAAAAAAAATTATAACCTGCTGTTTCTGGTTGATCACTCGAAATAACTTTGGCTTCTCTGAAGACAAACCGCTAAAATCTAAAGTTTTAAATGGCTAAATTGGACGGATGCGTTTGTATCTTCCTCCATTGTATTCAATGTGCGCGTTCGAGCCGAGTCTACATGTGACGTCACAATCACGCGACGGGAAAATCCGGATTTACCATGTAAAAAAAAGGCGCTAATTTTAAACTATTTTTGAGAGGAATTTTCATTCATTTAACATTGTTTTAGCAAAAACGATCAGAGTTCAATCTTAAAATATATATATGTTGTGCCATTTTATGGAAAGTTCAAAGATGATGTCAGGGGAGCTTTAAAAAAAATATGAAATAGCGTAATGTGTATTGTATTAGTTAGAAAATTAGAAAGAGTTAGTCATTTTGTACTGTTGGTTGAAGATTATTATTGTTTAATCTGATTGTTGGAAAAAGTTGGTTGAAGATTATTATTGTTTACATGGTTGATTATTATTGTTTAATCTGATTGTTGGAAGTAAGGGGCAGATATAATAAGATTTATTCTTCTTTCTGCTACCTTTCATTTTTTTATATTTTGTACACTATCATTTATGAGATTGTCTTGTATTGTTTCTTTTGTAAAAAAAAAAGAACAAATTTAATAAACATAAACAAACATAAACATAAACAACCTAATACTTTTGGACATTTACAGCTGTCTGTTAGATGAGTGCTCATAACTTCATATAAAGTACAGAAACCCATGATAAATATTCTCCCAAATTATAAAAGCAATTCTTTTTAATTTACCTGTTGTAAGTACCTTATTGAGAGACATAAATATATTATACTAAAATGTACAGAGTGATTTTTTAACAGTTCATACAAACAATGTTATTGTAAGCTTTAGTTGGATATTGCAATTTGAAAAATCTTTCTATACTTGACCCTTGGCAGGTTTAGCATATTTTGGAGGAAAATGTCATATATTCAAAATCAGCTCTTATACCTCAAGATAGTGTTCTAACGAAGACATCACTGATACTCGTTTTTTTCTTCTTTCAGGAACTGTTGGAAATAAACCTCTAAAGAACCAAGCTAACCTTAGTGTTTCAATTCAAACTCACCTTTAGGATTCAAATCACACTTTAATCATTTAGCCATTCAAGGGAAAGGCATTTAGCTTATGGGTACACTGACTTTTGCCTTTCACTATTAAAAACATGAAAATGTCTAGGATAGCTTTTAAAGTATCTACATTTATTGTGAGTCTACTGGAACTTGACATTGCAATACCTAATTAGCTCTGACTCCAGTAGGAGCTAGGGAGGATGTTTTGTGTGCAAGAAAGAGGAAAATAAAACACTAAAAACAAAGTAAAGTTGCTCTCAAAAAATTGATTATAATGATGAGGTGGCATTCATAGCATTAATCAGTTGTATTGTTACAGCAATTGCCATGATTGGCTCCCCATCAGTGTGATTGTGCTAATTTCAACCTACCAATTGTCACGTCCAGACTTCAGGTACGCCTTTCCTACTTTCTCAAAGGCTTTTCGACCAGTGTGATTGAGATAGCTGATATTTGACTGAGCACTGGCATACCTTCTTCTGATCCCTTCATTGATTATGTGAAATTGCTAGTTCTGAGAAAGAATGGTTGTAGACAGCACTAAGTCAGCATGAGTAGAAATAGGGAAGACGGGGGGAAATTGATTGAGATTTTAGCAAATATGATTTATTCTTTGTAGAAAACAAAATCAAAGTCAAGTCAAAGTCAACTTTAGTATAAAAGTGTAAAAAGTATATCTATAAAATAAAATGAAGGTTCTGGCATTGACATTTGTGATATAGTGACAGAGCAGCATATGAAGTCTATGTACACAGAGATCATATTGGATCTTTCTGCTCAGTCTTGTCCCTGGGCAAGACACTTAACCCCGAGTTGCTCCCGGTAGGTCTGGATGGTGCCTTGCAAGGCAGGCTACCACTACCGGTGTATTAATGTCTGAATGAATGGGTGGATGGCTGGTATTGTAAAGCGCTTTGGGGCTCCTCACAGGGGGCTGGAAAGCGCTATACTGTATAAATAAGCACCATTTACCATTTACCATTTTTAGCGCAGTCATTTGAGCAAGTCTGTTTATAATTTATCTACAATTTGGCTAAATCATTGATTTGTATGGAAGGGTTATGGGGCTTATTTTAAAATTTAAGAACCAATAAAGCCAGAATTAAGTGGGAAGAAGATGGTTTAATGGCCAATTTAATAAGCAATGAAGATTATTGGAGTAACATGTTGGTACTGTGAAGTTTTAGTTCCTAAAAATAAAAACTTAACATGATTGAACAAACAGTTTTCAATGTAGATAAAATTATGTTTGCCCAAATGTGCATCTGGCTATATTAATTCCAAGTGTTTACTCAAAATAGAATTTAGTGTGCACCATTTAGACATTTGTGTTTTGAAATGTGAGTTTATGCATACTCATTAGTGTATGAGAGTATATTTGTGTATGGCTCTTCTCCAGTCATATGTGCCATCTGCTACCTCTGCAGGAGGCACCACCAAGGGCTGATGTTGTTGATGCATCATCACACCCCTTTTCTATCACCTGTCCCATGCTATTACCACACAACACACTGACTAATGAGCCTAGTGGATACACTTTTTCATGCAAGGCCCTTCTGTGCATCTGGTTGTGATTGTATGTATCTTTATGGATGTTTAGCTATGAGTGTGTGTTGTTTGAAGAGCTAATTTAGGTTCATGCAAGCATAAGTCATGACATCTGAATGTCTAAAAGAGTTTCTTTTTGAGATTTGCTTTTAGTTGTCTGTCTTTATCCGAGTCAAACAGAACAATTAGATGCGCTTCCAGTCAATGTCAGCTTGTTTCAGAGTTGTATGATGACTAATCCTCCACTGGGAGCGATTATTTATAATTGATGGCTTCCCTGTCACTACCATTTAGTCTTGAGCATCCAAAACCATCATTCTGACTCAAAGATCGATGGTGGAGTCTGTCTTGGGTTGCCAGTCAAATCCATGGCTTTACTACCAAAACGCTATGCTACATGGCATGCTGCACATCTAACCATCTAACCATCTAACCATTAGTGTGTTGTTTAGAGATTAGTTAAATCACTTAGTGAGTTCTGAGAGACAATTTTTACTGACACATTTGGTTTTACTGGTTTTTAGTTCCTAGTCTACTTTACTTTTACTATCCAAAGTTGTCCTCTCCACCCATACCCACTTTGTTCCATTTTTTGAGTAAAGTGTTTCTGTGTAAAATACTGTACTGTATATATATTGTCCAGTTTTGTAAATGTACACTCTCTCTCCGCTATTTTTTGTTAAATCAGTAATACAGAATTTTATTTTGCTTGGTTTCTTCTCTTCTCCTCTTCTCTTTCATTCCCTTACCCTTACGCTTATTCAGTTTAAATTATTATTCCCTCATACATCTCAGACAAAACGTTGCTTAAATACTTCTTGACTCTTCTACGACATTCTAACAGTGCTCTTCATTTTCTCACTCATCTATTTTTTAAGCCGTTCACAGTTTTTGACTCAGTGGCCTGTTCACATTATGACCTCAGCCATGTATGCTCTTGTCATTAAATGCAAGTCTAAAAAAGTGGCCGTTTAGGCTTCAGTAACATTTAAATTTCAACCCCAGGGTTACGCAGCAGACACTCATTGATCCAGAGTGCTTAACAGCAGGAAGTTGGTTCCAAACCACTTCTCCTAATTAACCTCAGAAAAGTCCAATGTTAATGTTTTAGTGCTGCTCACTTTTTTATGGTTGAGTGGACAAAATAGTCAGTGTGGGTGGATGGGGCACATGCCAAAGACAGCAAAATGGGACCATCTTTCTTGACATGAATGACGTTTGGAACGTAATACTTTATCCGTCCTCACACGTCCTCTACTGCTCTTCACATAACTTTGTTTATGTCATTTTTTGCCCCTTTGTCTTCATGGCTAACCCCTTAAATTATTCCATTTATGTCAATGTCCTCATGCATTACTGCAGCACGGTAAGGTAAACACTGGATATACAAAAAAATGATTAAATTGTTATAGAACTCTGCAAATTTTGAAAAATTCTGCCTGCTTTATTGTGCCTTTAGTATTTAGAATACCTACTCTAGTGTGTCATATCTGTTACACAACAAGTAAGTCACTGTTTCATTTGGCTTACTACAAATTGCTTTATAATCTTCATCAACTAAATATGGTGGAGTGAAGGCAAGCCACAAAAATAAAAAAAATTATATATACTGTGTGTGTATATATATATATATATATATATATATATATATATATATATATATATATATACAGTGGTGGGCAAATGAACGCTAGATAGCGCTAAAGCGCTAATCCGCTTACAGTGGACCTAAACTTTTTGTCAGCGTTTTTGTGGATTGACTAACTTTTATAATTCATAAGCGGATTTGTGCTATTTTTATTTAAAATGCAGTACCGCTAATAACTAATTATCTATCAGTAAAAACCAATAAACTTATTTACAAGCTCTTATGCTGCTTGTTTTACCTTTTTCCCCACCATAAAGAGCAGAGAGGAGGAAGGGTTGGAGGGGGGAGGGGGCAGAGCGGAGAACAGACTCGGATCTACCATGTAGGTAAATGATGCCGTTGCCTGGGGATCCCATCAGCATGGGGCCCCGCCGCGCCCCGGCCAGTCACCTACATCCCTAACATTGATCCTGCTTGTTAATGTACATTTAACATAAAAATAATTATAGTTACGATGAAAACGATCATTAAATACGCAATAAAAAAAACGGTCGATTTCTTTATCCCCCTACTAAAAATGGACTATTCCATCTTGACATCTTCCGGGTCAGAGGTGAACTCAGGGGCTAATTCTGTGGCTAGCTGGCTGCGCTCGGTGTCTTCATAAATCCGCAGAGAACCCCGCTGTTTCAAGCCAAATTAACGCGGCCGGAGGATTTTATTGTGTGTTTTGTGTCGACCATTTGACGGTGAGTCGTTATTTTTATGTATTTTAGTTACTTTTCATTAAATCTGTTGACTACCTATAGACGCTAACAACTCTGTGTCCAGCTGGTTGGTTGTGCTGGGTTACTAATGGATAAATCCGCAGAGAACCCCGCTGTTTCAAGCCAAATTAACGTGGCCGGAGGATTTTATTGTGTGTTTTGTGTCGACCATTCGACGGTGACTCATTAGTTTTATGTATTTGGGTTACTTTTATGTATAAATGCGGTGGCGACACACCCGTGTATTTGAGATTTAAAAGTGGTTTTAGGGATTAAAAGTTCATTCTATTTTTTGTTAATTTCGTGGCCGAATAGAATATATGTACGTAAAGTATTAAATAAATCCTTTGATTTTTGTAATTTCATCCTTTTAGGATCATTTTTGTTACTTTTCAGTTGGCAGTGTAGTGCAAATTTTGCATAACGCTGCCGGCTATATATAAATATATAAATATATAAATAGCGGATTAGATTAGCTTCCCCTAATTTTCATAAGACATTTGTGCTTTTGAAATTGTGGACCTAAAAAAATTAATAAGCGTTTTAGAAATTGTGGAACAATTTTTTTAATTAGCGTTGCCCACCACTGTGCAAAGGTAAAAATGAATGATTGACCCTGGTGTAATTATCTTTGTTGATTTACTTTCCAATTTTTTTTTTTTTTACTTGTCAGTCTTCATGCTGTGCTTCCAGCCTTTTTATGCGCCTGTTGAAAGGAAGACATATGATGGTATTCTTTGCTTCTAAATCCGTACATGGATTATCTTTCTCTTGTTCCACCCATAACTTCTGCTCAGGATAACTGAATGAAGCTTTATGCATACACTTGATACAACATCTCTAGACAGAGGGTTTAGTAAACTTTTCATCACCCCAGCTCCAAGGACAAGGTCACATATCAAGGTCAAAGTTAAAACAGGGTATTTGCTTGTCTGGACCAAAACTTCTGATCTTCTCAAGATAATTTACCTAAACTTGATACACATTTGTACCACCACTAGTCAAATATGCATCATAAAAATGTCTTACATATTTTTTTTCATTACCCCAGCTCTATTTATTTATTTATTTTTATTTATAAAATGTATTTATTTTAAAATACAATACAAAACAATCCCATAAACGATAAGAATACAAAATATAAAATGAAAGGTAGCAGAAAGAAGAAAAAAATCTTATCTGGCCCTTTTTTCAAACAATTACCGGTAGTTCAAACAATAATAATCTTCAAGTAACAGAACAAAATGAATAGCTCTTTCTAAAATGTCTAACTCTAATACAATACACATTAAGCTACTTTTTATATAAAAATTTTTACAATTCAGATTTGATCATTTTCTTAAATGTACATATTGACTTGGTATTTTAACTTAATTCTCCAATCCATTCCATAATCCAATTCCCTGGATTGAGGTAGACCGTCCCTTCAAACTAGTTCTTAATTTTGGTTTGAAAAATACCTCTATCCCCTTAAGGTTATAACAACTTTATATTTTAACAAAATTTATTTGGATATGTAAAGGTAATGTACTATTCTGAGCCCTATACATAACTGATAAAATACTATAATTTACCAAATCATGGAACTTCAATAACTTTAGTTGATAAAATAATGTGCTTGATGGGTGACATAAATGCTTTCTGGTGATAATTCTTACAGCTCTTTTCTGTAAAACTAAAATAGGCGTTGTACTTGTTTTACACATTTTCCCCTAAACATCAATACAATAGATTAATTGTGGAACAATGATTTTGTTAAACAACATATACAGAGCTTTATCATTTAATAACCCCATAACCCCAGCTCTAAGATCAAGATGCAAATCAAGGCCAAAGGTCGTTGGTGATGGGTGCATGTGCCGTATGTGGTACAACACGTCATTATGTTTGAATAAAATTGACCTTTACAATCCAGAAATATTATGAATGAATGTATTTTTCATCCCTTGACAAATAGTACACAATCAATAATCATATAATATATATCTAAAATGGTGAAGAAAAAAAAGGAATGTCTAAATTTAAACTGTGGTTCCTTAATACACCCTGATGCATGCTCAATAATCCAGGTAGAAAAATCTAAAAAAGCTAATTCTGGTCCTCTGGACATTCAAAAAACAAAACAAAGCAAAAAATTGTAGAAACGTTTCGTCTTGACTTAGCTTTTTTAGGTTCCTTAATACAGTTGGTTGCTGTGCTGTAATTCATAGTTGTACTACCAAAGTGTACTGCCTATAGCCCTGGGACATTCCTGGCAGCTAATATGGCTGGAGGGTGAGGAGCAGAGGGAGAGATGGCAAAGTGGAAGGAAGGATATAATTATTACTGATAAGTATCGATCCTCCATCTCTGCCCCTCTGTTTGCCCTCCTCGCCCTCCCCACCATCTCCGCCCTTCCCTGCCTATTGAGTTACGGGTCTGCAGTGCCTAAGTAATTTGTAATGGGCATTCACTCTGGCAGTGCAGAAATCCTATTTTGTGATGGCCAGCTAATGTGATCAGGACCATTTTAAGCTTTTTTTTTTTTTTTTTTGAGCTCTGAAATTACATCTGTTCCTTTCAGGGCCTTCTCTCACTCTTTGTCTGCCTCACTTTCTCCCTCTCACTCCCTCTCTGACTGATGTGATTATATTGGCAAACTGGGCTGGCTGTTTAGGCTTTCTTCCTGTATGACACCCAGTCACCCACGCATTAACACACATATACAAACCAACCTTAATATATTTCCTGGTTTGACCCATCTGCTTTTTTGCCAATCTCAGTTTGGGTTGCTCAGGTGGTTGTCTTCCAATCAGAAGATTAGTGATTTGATTCTCAACCCTCCAGCGTGTCAAGGTGTTCTTGAGCAAGATGCTAAAACTGTAGGATTCCAGTGTTTCTCCTTCTGCAGGTCCCTGAGTCTGGGCAGTGCCAACGAGCAGCAGCTGTGGCCACTTTTACTGACTGGCTCCAGGGGTATAAGAGGCTGAGCAAATGCTCCCTTCTCTTCTGGAGCATTGGATACAACAATTTATGTTCAACTTTTTAGTTCTCCTTTAAGTAAGATTATGTAATACTTACCTGTGTTTTCCCTGTTTCTAGAAGTCATCCACCTGAGCCCAATCTTGGAAACTGTTTCTCCTCCTGGTGTATTCAAGACAAGCTTCCTCTGGAACTCCTGCGAGATCTTGCCTCTGACCTGGAACTGTCTAGCTGCCACTCACCACTTGCCTGCCTACAACTCACTCTGGAACCACTGCAACTTACTTGGCCTATTCTCATCATACCTACCTAGATTCCTCTGCCCTCCTTTTGATGCCAGTCATCATCACAGAGTCCTGTAAGAAAATTAAAGTCTGACTGTGATCATCACCCTCCTCTAACAGACACCTTACTCTTCCGCCTTTACAGGTTTCCCGGAACCTCCTATGAATGTGTCCATTCACTGTAAATAAATGCACTTACCTTTTCTACAAGTTTGAGTCAGTTTCTCTCTCAATCATATCTGCTCTGGGGTAATACTCTGCCTTGTGATAAAACCCTAAATTTTTCCATTTTGATATAATTTTTTATCATATCATCTTAAAGGTAAACTATGTAGTTTCTGCAGGTCGCTTGGACTTAGAAAAAATTCCAGCAGGTGAAAGCATTCTGCTCCCTCCCCTCAGAGCCATATATGACTCTGAGGGGGAGCCACAGTCCATTCTCTGTTGGACTTGAGTTCTGCAGCTCCGCCCCCTGCTGTGTGTCTGCTCGGAGCGCTTCAATATTCTGTGATTATATGTTAAAAAAAAAAACGTTTTAAAAATATAATAAAACCATAGAGCACTTGTCCAACAACACAAAAACCATCAGAAATCATCAGAGCTTCACGAAGCAACGTTGGACATGATTTAATACGCTCGTGACTTCCTCATGTCTGTCAGTGCAGGTCTGGTATGTCTGGAATGCTTCGCCCCCACTACATGTCCTGTCTCTGCGCTCCGAAGTTATGTGATTATATGATAATATAATGTCCTAAAAATATAATAAAACCATGAATCACTCGTCCAACAACACAAAAAGACCCTGCAATCAGCAGAGCTTCACCAGCCACTTTGGACATGATTTATTTCGCTTGTGAGTCGTGACAAATCAATTTCCTCATTCCTGTGAGTGGAGGATGAAGCGATCACTTGACTTTTGGCAAAAAACAAAACAAAATAAAAGTCCAGCTCTGGGATGAAGAAGGGATATTTAATACATTTGTGTCACATACAAAACAGTCCTGCATCGCTTTGCAATCCTTTGAATGAGAACGAGCTGCGGCGCTGAGGCTGGGACAGGCGGGGGCGTGGGTTGGGGCGTGACAAACAACTCTGTTTTTATTGGCTGGTCATTGTCCGGGTCACTGTCTTTTTAGTGTTTTTATAAATGCTGATAGAGAAGCAAGGGGACTATAGTTTTTTTTCCAGAGATTTTCAATTCAATTCAACCATTATTTATACAGGCTAGCCTCATTGAGCCATGGGGACTCATTTACAAGAGGGACCTGTCTCACTCAGGGTCAATTGTTACCAATCAGCCTAACATGCATGTTTTTAGACTGTGGGAGGAAACCGGAGCACCCGGAGAAAACCCACGCATGCACAGAGAGAACATGCAAACTCCACCCAGAAAGGCCCCCGGACCGGGATTTGAACCGAGGACCTGCTCGCTGAGAGGCAGCAGCTCTACCAGTTGTGCCACCGTGCTGCCCAAGATTACTTTGTCTAACATCAGTTTGTCAGTAGATAGTGACAGAGTGAAGAAATATGTTAAAAATATATTGTTTGAAAAGTTACAGACTACATTACAAAGTTACATAGTTCAGCTTTAAGGTAAATTTTTATATTTGTTTCATACAAAAACTACATTAGTTTTGACGTCTTCCAAGTGAAACACATGGACGAAATAAGGTGGAATTATGGTTTTGTTAACTCCCAACAGTCAACTCTTACCAGATGATGAAAATACTTGTTAAATAAAAAATAATCTTAATTTTTAACAAGTGTTTGTTTTTATAAAAGTGAGAATTATGATGATTATGCAGACAGGTTTGAAACTGTCAGTTGTAATTATAACCACATTTAATTAATGGCATAAGACCAAGTTTGTGTCTGACATCATTGGGTTTCAGGAAAACAAAACAAAAAAACATTAGCTTTATTAAATTACTGTATACAAGTAAGTTAGAATACAAATACAGTAGTCCCTCGCTACTTTGCGGTTCTTTTTTTGCGGATTTGCTCTATCGCAGTTTTTCAAAATAACATTGGACATGACACACAATTGGCTGATGGATAAGCTGCATGATCAGCCTGGATTATTATATATATATATA
>JBBPBX010080612.1:0-16128 GCA_038048925.1 Garcialebias charrua | reverse complement strand
AAATGCCTTTAACACCTTGAAAGATGAAGCCAGCCCCCAGACTTATGCAGAACTTGCAAAAGTTACACTTGCATAGGTCATTGTGTTCAATCGTAGACGAGCAGGAGAGGTTTCAAAGATGCACCTACGAAGTTTTATGGAGCGTGACACCACCAAGCTCCATGATGATGTTGCCATGGGTTTGTCAACGGTTGAACAGAAGCTCTGCAGCCATTTCACTCGGGTTGAAATCATTGTGAAAAGAGGCCGAAAGGTTGCAGTTTTACTCGCACCAAATGTGGTGGATGCACTGACTTTATTGGCAAGTAAGAGAGAGACATGTGTTGTTTTACAAACAAACTTATTTCTATTTGCAAGACCTAAATCAATGAGTCACTACAGAGGACAGGACAGTCTGCGTGTTCATGCAAGCCAGTGTGGAGCATAGCACCCAGAGTTCCTCAGGTCAACACAACTACGGAAACATGTAGCCACGCTCTCACAAGTCTTGAACTTAAAAAACAATGAACTTGACCAGGTTGCAGACTTCTTGGGCCATGACATCCGTGTTCACAGGGAATTTTACAGATTACCAGCTCCCCCAACACAACTGGCAAAGATATCCAAGCTACAGGTTGAAAAAAATATGGAGGAACTTTTTTTTTAAATAAAGTATTTAAAAGTGTAACACAGATTTATACAATATTAATACATAATACAGAAAGGTACATACCCCAGATACTGGTAGCATACTGGTTATTTAACCAGTATGTATATTTTGTACCAGACTATTCTATAAAATGACATGTTATCTTGTACTCAATTGGTATGTACCTGGTACCTATGCAACCTGGCTTTATAATGAAATGACTAATAACCTAGTTGCCTGGTATGTACCGAGGTCTTTGTTACAATCAAAAAAATGTGTTCAATAAAAAAACAACTGGACTTTTATTTGTAGCAGAAGACGTTTCGCCCTTCATCCAAAAGGCTTTCTCAATTCTAAGAGAAGAGACCTGTCCAGGTGTCCCTGTGATGGACTGGAGACTTGTTATTATTATAACTTGTCAGTTATTATTATTATTATTATTATTATTATTATTATTATTATTATTATTATTATTATTATTATATTACTTAAAAATGTGTTCCTGTGATGGACTGGAGACCTGTCCAGGTGTCCCTATGATGGACTGGAGACTTGTCCACGTGTCCCTGTGATGGACTGGTGACTTGTAAATGTGTCCCTGTGATGGACTGGAGACTTGTAAATGTGTCCCTGTGATAGACTGAGACTTGTCCAGATGTCTCTGTGTCCCCCTTCAATGTAGCCAGTCCAAAGTTGGACAGATTCTGGAAAAAGCAGCAATATCTGATCCTAATATGTCAGACACAAGTTTCCCTGTTTTTCCCAGCACTTCAAAATGTTGCTTTTCTCCTGACACAAGGAATATTGGAGAAAACACATTTAAAACATAAGGCAAAGCAGTCTGCATTCTATCATGAAATCTCAAGTGGAGTTTGCTATTTATGAGACTGAGCTGAATGCAGCACCTCAGACTGAGGAAGTCTTTATTTAGGGCCTTGTCATCAAATTTATCAGTGAACTTAAAAGGTATGTGGAGCTTTATTAGTGTTAACAAAAAATACAATTTTTCCTATTTATATAACTAGGTTGAGGAATCTTAGCAAATAAATCCTTTGCAAAATATGACTTTCTTTTGGAATATCGAGGTGAACTGATCACCAAGGAGGAATGTGAGAGGAAGCAACAGGTTTGCAATGAATCGATGAAAGTGTTTTTGTTTGAATTGTACTTTGATGTAAAAACTGTAAAAAAAACTTTGTCGAGGAAGTCTTCTTTTATAAGACTGAGCTGAACATAGCATGTAAGACTGAGGAAGTCATTCGTCCGAAACACGTCTTCAGTCTGAGGTGCTGCATTCAGCTCAGTCTTATAAATAGCACCCTCTCACAGTGGATCAACCAGTTTGCAGGTCCTCCTTGATCATGAGAGCAGCTGGTTTTGGCTGTTCAGCAAACTCGTTGATCCACTGTGAGAGGGTGCTATTTATAAGACTGAGCTGAATGCAGTACCTCAGACTGAGGAAGTATTTATTTATAAGACTGAGCTGAGTACAGCATCCAAGACTGTGGAAGTCATTTGTCCGAAAGGTTTCCTCAATCTGAGATGTTGCATTCAGCTCAGTCTTATAAATAGCACCCTCTCACAGTGGATCAACCAATTTGCTGATGACAGCCAAAACCAGCTGCTCTCATGATCAAGGAGGACCTGCAAACTGGTTGATCCACTGTGAGAGGGTGCTATTTATGAGACTAAGCTGAATGCAGCACCTCACACTGAGGAAATCTTTATTTATAATACTGAGTTGAATACATTATCTCCAGACTTGGACAAAAGACTAAACATTTCCAGTTTTTTTTTTTTGCTTTTCTTTGTGTTGTTTTTTTGAATGTCCTGAGGACCAGACTTAGCTTTTTTGATTATTCTACTAGAATTATTGAGCATTCATCAGGGTATTTTAATTTTAGTATGTGTCTTGTTCAACAAGCTTTCTAGTGTTTTATGTTTTCATGTAACAAATGTGATGCCCTGTGATAAACTTGCGAACCGTGAAAGGTGCACCCCGCCCCTTGCCCTATGATTGCTGGATATGGGCACCGGCGACCCCCGTGACCCAAAATGGAAGAAACGGGTAAAGATAATGGATGGATGTAGAAAATGGGCAATGTTTAGGCTGATGGTCCTCCTTGATCATGTGAGCAGCTGGTTTTGGCTGTCATCAGGAAGTCTTTATTTATAAGACTCAGCTGAATACAACATCTCAGACTAAGGAAGTCTTTATAAGACTGAGCTGAATACAGCATCTCAGACTGAGGATGTCTTTCGTCACTCGTAAGTTAGGGATAACCTGTACTTTACAGTGGGTTGTGGTGAACCGTGTAAAAAAAGTACAATTTTGTTTTAGAAATATGTACAAGTTTATAATGTTAATGTTTTATAATATGTAAATATGTCATCTCAGACTGAGGAACTCTTTCATCGCTCGTAAGTCGGGGATCACCTGTACTTTACAGTGGGTTGTGGTGAACCGTGTAAAAAAAGTACAATTTTGTTTTAGAAATATGTACAAGTTTGTAATGTTAATGTTTTATAATATGTAAATATGTCATCTCAGACTGAGGAACTCTTTCGTCGCTCGTAAGTCGGGGATCACCTGTACTTTACAGTGGGTTGTGGTGAACCCTGTAAAAAAAGTACAATTTTGTTTTAGAAATATGTACAAGTTTGTAATGTTAATGTTTTATAATATGTAAATATGTCATCTCAGAAGTCTTTCATCGCTCATAAGTCAGGGATCACCTGTACTTTACATTGGGTTGTGATTAACCCTGCAGAAAAAGTAAAATTTTGTTTTAGAAATATGTACAAGTTTGTAATGTTAATGTTTTATAAAATGTAAATATGTCATCTCAGACTGAGGAACTCTTTCGTCGCTCGTAAGTCGGGGATCCCCTGTACTTTACATTAGGTTGTGATTAACCCTGCAGAAAAAGTAAAATTTTGTTTTAGAAATATGTATATAATGTTAATATGTTTTATAATAATGTAAATATGTCAACAGAATTTAAGTTTTTATTTTATTTTATTTGAAACATTTAAGTTTTATTTTATTTTAAACATTTGAAGATTTGTTAGTGAATATAAATAAAGTATGTGCCTAATTTGTTTAATAAAATCAGTTCAAAAAACTGTTCTCCTAATGCAGTGTCCTGTCACATTTGTGTGTTTTATGTTAATTTTATGTTAAGTAGGCGGAGTTTAAATGTCCCTTTAAAGACCCCATAATGCATGTTTGTCCTCCTGTCACATTTGTGTGTTTTATGTTAATTTTATGTTAAGTAGGCGGAGTTTAAATGTCCCTTTAAAGACCCCATAATGCATGTTTGTCCTCATAAACCACATTTTTTGACGTCCTTGTAAACCACACTGGAGTCTGGGTGGTAAAACGTGCTGTGAAGCTCCTATCGGAAAGCTAAAGTGACCCAAATTTTTTTCAAAATTTTTAGAGTGCTCTGAGCTTGGTCCCAGGTCGCTAGGACCTCGGGAAGGGGTAGACCCCGTATTACACCTTCGGGCGGGTTTGGCGAAAAAGTCCGGCTAAACCACATTGACAAACCTGTGTGTGTGTGTGTGTGTGTGTGTGTGTGTGTGTGTGTGTGTGTGAGTGAGAGGCGATCAGACCCCGCATGCGATGTGACCGGGTCGCGCGCGCGTGCGTGCGTGCGTGCGTGGTGCGTGCGTGCGTGCGTGGTGCGTGTGTGTGTGTGTGGCGATCAGACCCCGCATGCGATGTGACCGGTTCGGACCGCGAGTCCGCTCATCTTCTAAAATAGCGCTGATTATAACAGCGGAGTTATGTGTCCTCAACTTTAAAAACATAACCAGAGTTGTTAGTGCACTAAAAACAGCGTAACTCTTGGAAAAAGGAGCTGCTGGAAGCCAGAACTCAGATAAAAACAGAGCAGGTGGATCTCTGCTTCCCCCGTATGCCTCCCCACACAGCTCAGCTCTGAAGGGGGCTGGACATGGCGCAGAACTGCGCTGAAACCACGCCCACGTGCGACACGCCCCCAGCGTTCTAGAGCAAGGCAAAATCATGTTTTTTCATGATTTTTGAGACTTAATTTTATAAGGAAATCAATGTTTTTAATCAGTCAGATTTATATGGGTGATTAATAACACATATTTATGCCGTGTGACAAAATAAAAACACACATTTAATTTCACTTTACACGGTCTTTAAGCCTGTGGTCTGACCATGTACTTCAACTTTGAACTTTTAGAGTAAAGTTATTAGACTGTGAAAAACTGTATACAGTATTAGTTTAGACAAGGTTTGAAAAAAAAAAAAATTTAATCTACAATTTTAGCTTCTCTCCATTGGCTCCCTGAAAAAGTCAGAATGGAATTTACTGTAAACTCCTCCTTCTAAGGCTACGTTCACACTACAGGTTTTAATGCTCAATTCAGATTTTTTTTTTGCTCAGGTCAGATTTTTTTAGCGTGCTCGTTCACATTATAAAGAGAAATGTGATCTCCTTCAAACTCCAGTGTGAACCGTTTAGTTGTGAGGCGACCCGCATGCACAGAAGATGACGTGACTTCACACGCAGAGTGCTGTGTTTAGGGAAGAAAATATGGATGCTACACGTTAGCATGTGGGATTCTGTGTGCGTCGTACAATAAGAAATTAGGCTCGTTTGGTCCAATGTTTACATTTAATCGTGCCTCCTGACAGCTCTGGTGTAACTTTGTATTTTTGGAGTGGGAGAGACATATTCAAGGTAAAAAAATAAACACAAATATAGATTCCAATATAGTATCACTACAGTCCTGACACTAACGTTAGCATCCCATTGACGCCAGAAGTTTACATACATTAAAGACATGGATTTTTTTCACACTGTCTGGAATGAATTCAGAATAAACTTTTCCCATTTTAGGTCAGTTAGGATTACCAATTTTTTATTTATTTGCAAAATGCCAGAAAAATGAGTGATAATTTTTAAGGCAATTTTATTACTTTCTTCAAAGTCAAAAGTTTAAATACACTAAGATTACTGAAAGTAAATATCTGAAGCAATCTGCTGGCTTTCTTGGATAATTTTTAATATTGACAATGTATTATGTACTGTACAGTACATTTATGTATTGTATTATAATTTCAATAACGTGGCCATAACAGGATTTGAAACTGGATCTATTTTGGCCTGAATTGGATTTATCAGTTATTTCTTTTTAGTTTTATGGGAGTGGTGGCACAGAGGTTAGAGAAGGCGGGCCTGTGATTGTAAGATTGCCAGTTCAACTTCCGGTACGACATAAAAAATGTGGGTGGGATATGTGAAGCACCTACACCTGCCCCCCCATATGACTCACTCTGAGCCCTTAACCCCCATCATCTTCTCCTCCGGGCACCCTAATTGGCAGCTCTCTGCTCCACACTAAGGCTGTGGTAGCTCGGTGGTCTGTGGTTGCGTCAGGAAGGACATGAAGCGTAAAAATAATTGCCAAGTCTTTGTGTGACTTAGTTCGCTGTGGTGACCCCTAACGCAGGAGCAGCCGAAAGAAGGAAAAATATATATTTTTGGTTTTATACACAAAATAAATTTAATTGAAATAAATAAGACAAGCTCAAGTTTTCTTTTCTCCTACCTCCTTATTTTTATTTTATTTATTCTTTGGGGTAGAGTCAAGGATACCAAACATGCAAACTGTCACAATGCAAGCACCAACACCTAGCAAGAATTGAGCAGTGTCTAAGAGGAGAAAAAAAACGTAACTACGGTACTGTATAATGTTTTTTTTAGGCATCATTTCCTAATTTCTGGTGGAAATGTTTCACATAGAAAATTATGACATTCTGTAATTCTAAAATGCAAAGACCAGTTCAAGTTTTTATTTGTTTGTTTTGATGCATTTTAATTGTTGGCTGTAGACAAGCAAAAGCGCAGTTTTGAAAGATTTCACGAACAGTTTTGGTTTGCTAAAACTGTAAACTACAGCCCACAAAAATTCAGGCTAATGCATTTTTATAGAGTTTTTGGGGATTAAAAAAAAATCCAAAATGTCAAGAATACCGGTAATCCTACAAGGCCTATTTGGAAGTGCATGTAAAGTTGTAACCTAATCGTTTTGTCAACTTGAAAAGCCTTCAAAGCAATATTTTTTTTTACTCCACTTACCCATTGTAACCATCAACAATCTTTAGGATCCTTTTTTTCATTTCTTCAAAGGAAACATACTCAACATTGGAGATATGTGGTCCTCTCTGTTCCGGTGTTGAAGCATGAAAGTCGTTCATGACTTTTTCCAACTTAAACATGAAGTATAATTTGAACTCTGACCACGAGATCCTAGAAGACATTAAAAATGTAAGTATATTGTTCACGGGCATAAAATTACAAAAGCTTCTCTTCTTTAAAGAAGCATAAAGTAGACTGCAAGTGCAGAACCAGTGTTTAGCCTGAAGTTGTTGGTGCAAGCTACTCACACTGGTTGTCCTGTCTTGGCAACATGACACAAGAACTGCTCCAAAACAGGACAGATTTCTTTTTTCCCCTTCTTCTCAAAATCTGTTAAAATCCAAAAAAAGACAGATTGTTATAGTAATGATTAAACTAGTTAAGATATCTGCTATGTAACAGAAAGGGGGAAAAAAAACTTTCCTAAATCAATCAGATATTATTGCAAATTGCAACATTGGCATTAACATAGCATTAATTTCAAGTACAATTTCTAACACATCTCCAAGTCCACGATGGTGTAATAAATATAAAGTATTTTAATCGGTTGTGTGGGGAAAATGTATTTATTTAAGAAAAACAAGACAAGTGTTAAAAGTGCCACTTATCTGCATGGAAAGTTACGATTAGCTGTTAGCAGTGCATTGTTAGCTTTATGTTTCAGCTAGCTGTTTACATAATCATCAAGTGTGAGCTGGAGTAGAAAAAGTGAAAAAATTCAAATGCAACAGATTGCTTTTTTGCAAGATGTAACTTGAAACTAGTCAGGTCAAGCAGGGTCTAATGTTTCATAAGCGCTTTCTTTAACGCTAGTTGTTGTTGGTATGCTAATTACGGACGGTAAACGTGCGAAACGTAGTTATCGAAACGAGAGTGTTTTTTTAAACCAATAAAATCAAACACAAAATCGGCAAATTCTAAAGAAAAAAAATCATTAATTTGGATAAGTGTAAACATTGCCTTGAAACGCTTCCAGCACGGAGTCGATATCCATAGCTGTGTCCAGTCCCAGGCAGGAAATACTTGCTGGTTAGCGGCGCAGCTAGCATGTAGCTCGTCCACAACTGCTAACAGTCCCGACTGCGCATGTCCACAATGACGTCATGCATTTTGCGGAAGAGGCAAATGTCAACAAAGGTGTTTAATATACCGGTACTGTACAAGTGGTTAAAAAATAAATCGTCAGTAAGTGTTGCTTAATAATTTCCGTAGTTATGTTTAAAACTAAAGGTGCATGTGGGTTGTGGTGATAAAGACTTCTCGATAGTTCTGGTGCGCTTTAGAACAACAAGGGACGTCATTTTTTGTTTCCCCATGTGACGAACCGGTGAAACCACCTATGAGTCAGCAGCTAAACAGCGTTAACATCACCTAACGAGCCCATATACAGTATATTGAACCCGAACAGCTTTTGGGGCACATCGACGTTAACGAGTTAATACTATATATAGATTTAATGGCAGTTCCTGTAGCTGCAATACAACTGAGCTCACCGTCCAGCCTGAGCGGAGATTTAGGAAGAATTTCACCCAACAGTGAAAATGACATCCTGCCTTTACATTCACCCTGGACTTTCTGGCTCGATAGGTAAGATTATTTTAATTTTTTTATACACGATCGTTGTGTTTTCTTATGAATCCCTTGCTGGTGTCAAGACTCAAAACAGATAAAAAATATACTAGACTTGAATATGCCTAGTTGATCTGGACTGTCTCCTTATATGAAAATGAAAATAAAACTTTAAAAAGGTGTAGTTAGGTAACAGCTTTTGCCAATTTAATTGTTTTGACCAGCACAGATGGACCAAACATTATAAATAAGCACATTGGTATGATTTATAAGCACCTGCTATTGTTTTAAACTTAATTAAGGCTCTCTTTGTTAATTGGTGTATAGTCCATTTACCTAAACATAAACTTGTGTGTGTCAAATAAATAAGTTATAAATGTAATAGCCATGATTTTAAAGAACACTAAATAAATTGAGTAATCACGATCACATGCTCAACATGTACAGTGCAAACCGCAGGGGGCTGTCTTCAAATGGGGTCAGTGTTGTTTACTGGCTTATGTCATCTGATCCCCCCTCTCCACACCCCATAATGTCTGCACAGAGGGTAGCACTCATCTGTCTAATAAATATGGCTATGGAAAAAGAGAAATGAATTATAACACCACCAAGTTATAAAGAAGCATCTCTTCTCTTCTGGTGACAGATCTCTGCCAGGGACAACAGCAGCTGAATGTGAGTCAAACCTGAAGAAAATCTACACCGTGGAAACCGTCCAGGTATGATGACTTTACAGTCAATTCAATATAGTTAATAGTAACCCATGTTGTTTACATAGTGCTAGTATTTCAGTACCTCCTGTGTTATTTATAAATGAGATTAGGAATAAAAGCAGCAAGGAAAATCTCAGGCTGTGGTTGTGTCCATTGTTGCTTATTCCAAACATTACCAGGCCAACTGTGTGTCACCCTGGTTAAATGCTCAACAACATAACCTGTTTCCTCACCTTGGAGCAGAACTTCTGGAGAGTTTACAACAACATACCCAGTGTCTCCAGCTTACATGTGAGATGCAGCTATCACCTGATGAGGGGAGAAAGGAAGCCTCTTTGGTTCGTTGTCCCTGCAGAATAAGGTATGTTTCAATTATATTTTGAGGAATAAATAGTGTCTATTTTTTTTTCTGATTGTTTGCAAACAGGGAAGAAGAGAGCAATGCTAAAGGTGGTGTTTGGAAAATGAAAGTGACCAAAGAGTGTACTGTAAGTGAGATGACATTGCTGAGTATTTATGATGCATAATTTTGCTGCTTTCTCTAACAATTTTATCATTTATATTACAGTCTTCTGTGTGGAAAGAGTTGCTGCTGGCTACAATTGGAGAACAGTTCAGTGATTATTGTGCCTCAGGTAGATGTCTATTTTTGTCTTTTTTTGTTTGTTTTTGTTGCTAGTGAATTAAATTTAATCGCTCCCAAAGCTAACACTATTTCAGTTTTTCACACTATACAGAGCCAGTTCAGTTAGGAATACTGAAATATCACTAAATTATTTCAATATGGATTTTATCCAGTCAGCTTTTGTACATTTGTAAAATACTGATTTGGTAAAAGCTGTGTAGTTTTATGAAAATGTATTGACTTGCATCAAAACCACAAACATTTGTAGGGTGACCGAGGAGAAGAACTAACTTTTTGACAGAAAAGTACATTTAAAAAAAACAACAACAAGGTATGATCTACATCAAACTGTTGGTAGTTGAGAAGAGAGGAAAAAGGGCACATAGCACCAAGTCAAGTAAGCTCTCAAATGAACCGCCTGCGTAAAGGAGCAAGTGGAGCAGCTGTCCTCCAGTTTCGTAACTGGAGGTGCAAACTTGTGATTTTGCTTTCGAATTTTTACTCTTAAAAATGAATCATCACTTTCAACAGAAGAACAGAGTTTGATACTGTTGATAATTGAACAAAATATTTGAAAATAATCACTACATTTTGCACTCCTCCCACAGCTTCAAGTTGGTTCAGTCCAACGTGGCAGGACACCAGTAGCTGCTAGCTTGCTACTCAGCCAGAGAGCAGTCAGCTGTGAAGTTCAGAAAGAAAGCTAAATTCAGTTTAAAAAAGTCAAAACTGGAGTGTAACTCTTTCTGACTATAAATCAGACAGAATAGAGGAATAATAGTGTAATATCTCTCCATTTAGGTGTGCAATACAGTATATAGCCACATACCAGTAATTATATTTTTTAAAAGTGGGAAATGGTCCTTTATGCTGCTGTCATATTGGATAAAGCTCAAAAAAGCACAAAAACTGGACTAAGTATTATGGACTAAATGTCTACAATGAATTTGCTCATTATAAGCATTAAACTATCATTTGCTCAAAAAGAAAAAAATAACATTTACAGGGTTTCAAACCCATGAGGCTTTTAAAATGTGGAGATTTCAAGGTTCAAGGTTCTTTATTGTCATTCACATCACATGTGGTACATGAGGTGGAACAAAATTGCGTACTCAAGGTCCCAGTTAAATCATATTTTTGAATTGACACAAAACCGAATTTAGCCCTGTCTACAAGTAACACACACAAAACGTTTCATAGGTCAGTGACAGGATGTACCCATATGTAAAAAGAACATATCCTGGTCAAATGTATCGCCAAGGTTTCTTCTTACATAAACATGATGACATCAACTGATCGCTCTTTCCTTAATCCCATGGATATCATCAAATTTGGCAATAATATAACGTAATTGTGTTAATTTGTGTTTACAGAGGATGAGGTCGTGGGGGTCAGCGTCAGTGTAAGAGACAGAGAAGACATAGTTCAGGTGTGGAACGGGAACGCTTCCTGTGCCAGCGAGTCAAACGTCTTGGGAAAGATCTACGAGCTTCTTCCACAGACACCATTTAAAGCTGTGTTTTACAAACGTGAGCATCTTTTTTCTTTCTTTCATGGCATTTTATTTTGAAACCTCAATAACATTAAAACTTTCTCTTTTTGCCTAAATTCTGTTTTTGCTTCTTTTTCTTGCAGCTCATATGGAGCACCATGCTTTTGAAGGCGGTCGAAGCAGACAC
Source organism: Garcialebias charrua (assembly GCA_038048925.1). Classification (NCBI taxonomy): domain Eukaryota; kingdom Metazoa; phylum Chordata; class Actinopteri; order Cyprinodontiformes; family Rivulidae; genus Garcialebias; species Garcialebias charrua. The sequence goes on along the minus strand of JBBPBX010080612.1, from coordinate 4,732 downwards.
TGACACATTTTGCACATCGGACGTTTTGAACTATACAACATTTGTCTTTGCAGATAGTATTTGTACTCCAGTACTTGGGCAAATGACAGTACAGTTGAGGTAATTACCGTACCTCATGCCTAAGTATTGTCACTCAGTAAGTGGCATGCACATTTTCAAAGAACATCTTTAATAACAAAATATTATTATTATTATTATTATTAGCGAAGACATAAACTGTTACAGTTTGATTTTAAAAACGTTTAAAGTTTTTTTTATACTTAAATGTTTTATCAAATTAAAACAAATCATTTGTTAAATGCACTCTAACATACTTTGTGGAGTTTACTGAGGACAGATCTTTTAACGCAATGTTGGTTTTTGGTTTAAAGATACAGCCATGCTCAATCAAGCACATCTATGTCCTAATAATTTATTATGAACTATGGTAAGCAGGTTCTTTTATGTTTGTTTGTGTGTGTAAAATAGTCGTGTAACAGTTACTTGTTTCTGGATAATGAATAACTCTTAGGTAAGCAGAAAGGTTTGTGTTTTTGCAGAGTATTGCACATCATTTCTTGTTAGAGGTGAAAGGAGAGTTTTCTATACAACAAAATAACCTCGACGCACAAAACACCTTGATTCTAGGAAATACAATCATTGCTTTGTTGATTTTTGGTAGTTCTGCTATGGATATCATTTTGCTTATGCCTCTGCCTTAAATCAAGCTCTGTGTGTTTGTTGGGGGGTGGGGGATAAAGAACATCTGATAGTTCCACTAGAATTATATGAAGTTGCGAGGCTTGAAACCAAATGCACTTTGGCTGTGTGTCATGTTTTCATAAAGGGTCAAACTTTTTTGGTCTTTTTTCTTGTTCTGTCTTCTTCTTGCTCTTGGTAGGAACTACCATAAAACTTCTAAACACCAATGTGGTTTTGTGCGACCCGTGTTGACAATTTTACATCCCCACTTATTCTGTGAGCAGTAAGACGAGACTAGCTTCAAGAAGGAAATATGAACCAAAAAAAAGGGATGGGGGGGATGTTTTGTAACATTGTGTCTGATTTCCATCAGTAAGAAAAATTTTAGTCCAGACTTGTTTGTGTGCCAAATGTAGTTTGGTTGTTTATTTGTTGAAAAAAAAAAGGCACAGTGAAGTACTGTACAGTATAAGGATATTTCTGTTTCCTTGCAGTTTTTTTTTCTTCTTCTGATGGCTCATTTCAAATCTAAGATCTTGCAGCAGATTGTTGATCTTGGATAGCGCCTTGTATTCCATGTATTGGCTTACATACAGTGTTGAAGTCCTCTTTGTTCTGCATGTTCAAACTGTTTCTGTTTGTTTTATACATGTTGGAAATGGACAAATAAACTCATTTTTAAAGACATTTATTATTGCTGTTTGAAATTATTTTACCTAAATACATTTTAAATGATCTGTATGAATTTTAGGCTTTGTGTTACAGTATTTTTCTTTTTGCCAGGATTCTATTTTTAGGAATACAATTTCTAAAGAATTTGGCTATCTAGGATAAAATCCAAGGCACTTTGAGTAAACTGACCTGGTATAACTGTACTCTCTACATGTCTTAATCACTCCTGGAAAATACTTGTTTTCACCTTTCTTTGCTATGAAAGAGCAGTTAAGACTGAAAATGTCTCCCTCTTGTGTTTGCTCACGTGTACAGATCTGCAGGTTTTATAGTTGTGTGGTAGCCTGGTTAAAACCAGACCCTTGTCCTTCACTTCTCCTAGTCCAAAGCGAACGAAGTGAAGGACAAGGGTCTGGTTTTAACCAGGCTAGTTGTGTGGTGCAATATGGGCAGCATCTTAAAACTCCATATGTCAAGCAGGATCATTGTAGCCTATGGGTACATTTGAATTGCATTATAAAATAACATGGTACGTTAATAATTAGTTTATTACCAGGAGATAAAGAAAAGGTGTGATTTTTGTCTTGGACTATGGATCCTCAGTAGATGTTGCTGATTTCCTGAAGTTTATTTTTTTAATAATGAAAGTATGTATTTTGGAAAATTTTATCTAAGATGTTTTGTAACAAAGCATTGTATGTAGTGGAAATTAGGAAGTTGAATGTTGAATTTCAAAGTTTCTATTGCTGAACTTTTTGTACGAGTATTTGTGAGGTAAAAAAAAGAAGCTCTATAAATACCATTTTTATTTATTTTAGTGTTGTTGTTTTTTTAATGCTACCAAATTTTGTAGTGTGTGTGTTTTGTTTGCTGGCCATATTGTTTAAAAAAAAAAGGTTTTGTTTTCTGAAATGCCTTTGTTTTTGTCATATTTGAAGTGTTTGTTTTATTTTATGTTAGATTATTGTCTGTGTTTCTCTTTTGTGTTTGCTAAAACATAGAAGATTGTCGGCACCTCCTTCCCCTCACTACAGGACTTACACAGCAACCACCTCACCGAAAAGCCTTCATGGCAGGTGATCCCACACACCCACTACACAGCTGCTTCAGACTGCGGCCATCAGGGAGGAGACTGAGGAGTCTCCAGGCTCGAACCAGCAGACTGAGAGACAGCTCTGTTCATCAGGCAGTCAGGATGCTAAACTCTCTGCCTGCTCTGCCTCCCCTCCCACTTGTACTGCCTTAAAGGAGACCACATATAGGTCTTTAAAATTTTTATGTTATGTCTGTGTGCTATCTTGACAATATTAATTCATTTTAATACACAAAATAATTCTTAGATAATCAATTATACCCTTTTTAATTCTGCCATTTTTAACTTTCGTTTTGAACGACCGGTTTCTGATACTAGTTCTGAAGTCCACGCCCTTCAACGATCTGTTTACGCCCTCTGTAACAGCCAGTATCTGTAATGTGTTGTTGTTTTAAAATTAGCTCTTTTTTTATTACTCATTTGACTTACTGTTAGTGCTAGCTTAAGATAACTTACCGAAACCCGTCTGAGCGCGCCGCAATTTGCTGCTCCTTTTAGCATGAGACCACCCGAATCCGATGCTAATGTTAGCTTGTTCCTCTTCCGGTGTTCGCCAGCTCCGCTCGTTGCACGCGGCGATTTTGGGAGTTATCGCTGTTCCAGTCAAGACAACACAAAGTTCACCAAGTGTCTCCCGTAAATTAATCCGTAAGGAGAAGGTCCTCGCTGCTGCGAGGCTGCTGCGAGGCTGTACAGTTGAAGCTCCGCTCCATCGCGCCAGAAGCAGTGTCCCGTTGCCGCCGGTCCCTACGCCGGGGGTCCGCTCGTTTAATTTTTGCCGGCTGCGCGTTGGGAGCGATCGCAAATACACTAAAAATTGAACTAAAACATAAAAATAACAATTATACTTTATTTATAAAGCCATTTAAAAAAAACACAGCTGCAACAAAGTGCTGTACACATGAAATTAAGAACATATAAACAAAAGATGAGATGAAATCATGAAAAACAACAGTCATGTGTTTAATACAGAAGTGGGTTGAGCCTAACCAGGGGTTGCTAGGTGAGGGGCTGGACTCAGGTTTGAGGTGGTTGGCTGCGGTTTGTGACGTCACAAACCGCAGGAAGTGGGAAACGAAGTGTATTTATCAAAGATAAATAAATCTACTTAGAGTAAATAAACCACTGGGTGCATTTTTTTGGCCTTAGGACTGTTTTTATGAAGTAAATACCCAAAGTTGAGTAAAAAAAACACATTAAAAAGTGAATTTTGAATATGTGGTCCCCTTTAACACAAAAAACTTTCACACATTACCACACAACACAAAGATTTTAACATTGGACTCTGTCATCAAAACAGGTTATTCACTCAACTCACGGTCATGTGCTCATTCAATCTACTTCTCATATTTGCACTAATGTTTGTATTACATTACTGCCTATGGTCATACTACTGTTTACATTTATCACTACTGCTTACATTTATCACTACTGTTTACATTTATCACTACTGTTTACATTTATCACTAGTTGTTTACATTTATTACTACTGTTTACATTTATCACTACTGTTTACATTTATCACTACTGTTTACATTTATCACTACTGTTTACATTTATCACTACTGTTTACATTTATCACTATTGTTTACATTTACCACTACTATTTACATTTACACTACTTTTTATATCCACACTACTGCTGATATATATATTCTTTTTACTAGCCTTATTGCATATGGCACTTTCCCTCTATACAAATATCAACAACCTCATACTTATACTGTGTACAAAAACTTCATATGCTGCTTTATCACTTTATTACAAATGACAATGTCAGAACCTTCATTTTATTTTATAGATATACTTTTTATACTTTTATACTACTATGCAAAAACTCAGGAAAGTATTGCACTTTTATTATTTCATTTTATGCTTATGTTTATTAAATGTTTTGGTATTTTAGTGTTTAAATGTTTACTGTTGCACCGAGGGACTGAGAGAAATGCAATTTCAATCCTGTGTATGTCCTGTACATATTGCAGTTCTGACAATAAAGTTGACTTTGACTTGACTTTGACATACCGTAGTCAAGTTTTAATAAAATCATGTGCTTTAGTTTTTTTTTTGGGGTGTTAAAAATAAAAATAAATTAAAAAATGCTCGTAAATGTACATTTTATTTGGATTTGATGCCAAATATCACTAAATCTATGTGTATGCTTGTTTCTATTGTACAGCACTTTTGTTGTTCTTGTTGCTGTTTTAAGTGCTCTATAAATAAATTGGTATAGTATAACGCTAACAAAAAATGAATATACAGTAATATAATTTCTACATACTGCTC
>JBBPBX010080611.1:0-16129 GCA_038048925.1 Garcialebias charrua | reverse complement strand
ATCTCAGTCAAAAACTGGTTTATAAATATGGGGGAAAAAATCTATAAATATGTCACTTCAGCCTATAAGTCGCAGGGCATGTAAATTATGCAAAAAAAACTGGGACTTACAGGCCGAAAAATACAGTAGTTATTATTTTTCTCCCTCTCCTTTTGAATTATGCATGTGTTCAGTGTTGAATTATTTTTATTAAACTGTTCTGTTTTCAAGTTTACTGTTTTTCGTTTGCCATTAGAGATACAGTATGTTGTGTGTGGGAACAATTAAATAACTTTTTGTCTTGGGTTAGATTTAAATAACAAGTAGGTCAGTGCTTTTATTGAGGGAAGAAGCAAATTGATGTATCAGTAATTGTTATAAAACTACATTTATTACCAAAGTTTAGGAAGAAAATCACAGTAATCTATCACTTTACAATTAGTTGCTCTGAACTAAATTACAAGAGGTTGCCGCTACGGTTGCAGCTCAGTGTCGTGATGGTATTAAAAAATATTGTGATGGTATTAAAAATGTATTAAAGGGTATTAAATTTAACTCAAGGATTTCTGTATATACCCTGTAGTCATACCAAGTAACAGGACCTCCAAGCACCTGCTCCCCAGTTTGAGAACCACTGCCTTAGAGGAAACTGACCACCAGAAGAAAAAACATGCATAGTAAGTTGGTGGGGGTGAGGGCCTTGCTCAGGGGCCCAGGGTGGGGTGAATGAGGGTGGAGGCTGGTGCTTCACATTTCCCACCCACATTTTGATGCCATCAGTTCAAGGAGTGAACTGTGTTCTGATCACTTGCGCCACCACTCCCCCTCAACATATACTTTGAGCATTGTTCAAAAGTTTTATTATAATGTGCTGTACCAATATAATGTAATGCATAATTTCATGATTTTGTAAATAAATATATTAAAATATTTTGCACGTTTATGTAAAATTTTCATATTTTTTATTTCGTTTTGTCATGTTTCCTTTAAAAAGGAAATTGACTTTAAGCACTGTATTTGTTGTATAATACAATTATTGTGCCACATTTGATTTATTGTGTTAATGTTTGGGGAAAAGCATGTAAATCAATCACAAAGCCTATTTTTATTTTGCAGAAAAGAATTGTAAGAATTATAACATGAAAACATTACTGTCACCCATAAGTGAATTATTTTATCAAATGAAATTGCTGAAGTTCTATGATTTGGTGGATTATAACATTTTGTCACTTATGTATAGAGCTACCCCAGCTATCCCCCAGCTATCCCCTATTCAAAAAGGGGGACCGTATCCAACTATAGGGGGATCACACTCTTAAGCCTCCCTGGTAAGGTCTATTCAGGGGTTCTGGAGAGGAGGGTCCGTCGGATAGTCGAACCTCGGATTCAGGAGGAGCAGTGTGGTTTTCGTGCTGGTCGTGGAACACTGGACCAGCTCTACACCCTCAGCAGGGTCCTGGAGGGTGCGTGGGAGTTTGCCCAACCAGTTTACATGTGCTTTGTGGACTTGGAGAAGGCATTCGACCGCGTCCCTCGGGGGGTTCTGTGGGGGTACTCCGGGAGTATGGGGTACCAGGCCCATTGATATGGGCTGTTAGGTCCCTGTACGACCGGTGTCAGAGCTTGGTCCGCATTGCCGGCAGTAAGTCAGGCTCGTTTCCGGTGAGAGTTGGACTCCGCCAAGGTTGCCCTTTGTCACCGATTCTGTTCATAACTTTTATGGACAGAATTTCTAGGCGCAGCCAAGGTGTTGAGAGGATCCGTTTTGGTGGCCTTAGAATCGCTTCTCTGTTTTTTGCAGATGATGTGGTCCTATTGGCTTCATCAGCTCGTGATCTACAGCTTTCGCTGGAGCGGTTTGCAGCTGAATGTGATGCGGCCGGGATGAGGATCAGTTCCTCCAAATCCGAGGCCATGGTCTTGAGCCGGAAAAGGGTAGCATGCCTTCTCCGGGTCGGGGAGGAGGTCCTGCCCCAAGTGGAGGAGTTTAAGTATCTCGGGGTCTTGTTCACGAATGAGGGAAAACTGGAGCGTGAGATCGATAGGCGGATAGGTGCAGCGTCCGCAGTGAAGCGGGCGCTGTACCGGTCTGTCGTGGTGAAGAGAGAGCTGAGTCAAAAGGCAAAGCTCTCAATTTACCGATCGATCTACGTTCCCACCCTCATCTATGGTCATGAGCTTTGGGTTGTGACCGAAAGAACGAGATCTCGGATACAAGCGGCTGAAATGAGTTTTCTCCGCAGGGTGGCTGGACTCTCCCTTAGAGATAGGGTGAGAAGCTCAGTCATCCGGGAGGGACTCGGAGTAGAGCCGCTGCTTCTCCACATCGAGAGGAGCCAGTTGAGGTGGCTCGGGCATCTGGTTAGGATGCCTCCTGGACGCCTCCCTGGTGAGGTGTTCCGGGCATGTCCCACCGGGAGGAGACCCAGAGGAAGACCCAGGACACGCTGGAGGGACTATGTTTCTCGGCTGGCCTGGGAACGCCTTGGGATTCCCCCAGAGGAGCTGCTCCAAGTGGCTGGGGAGAGGGAAGTCTGGGCCTCCCTACTTAGGCTGCTACCCCCGCGACCCGACCCCGGATAAGCGGAAGAAAATGGATGGATGGATGGATATAGAGCTCAGAAAATACACTACCGTCAAATATCCAAATGTATTTTGCGAAAAGATCAAGCTGCTACAATCTCAAAGAGAAATATGTATTTGTAAAACCACAGTTTATAATAGTATGAAGGGAAGAACTACCTTAGTCCAGGGAGTAGGATTATGGAATAACTTAATGGCAGATGTTAAGGAAGCCAAATCAATCCTTGTATTTAAGAAACTGGTTAAAATCGAATTGTTAAACAAATATAAATGAATGTATTATAATGAGTAATACAGTATATGTAAATTGAATGAGTTATTTACTTATTTTGTTAATTACTGTATAGAAAATTTTGTTTGACAAGGAGCAGATTTAATAAGATATTTTGTTTGACAAGGAGCAGATTTAATAAGATATTTTGTTTGACAAGGAGCAGATTTAATAAGATATTTTGTTTGACAAGGAGCAGATTTAATAAGATATTTTGTTTGACAAGGAGCAGATTTAATAAGATATTTTGTTTGACAAGGAGCAGATTTAATAAGATATTTTCTTCATCTGCTACCTTTCATTTTATATTTTGTTTCCAATTACATATGTGTTAATTGTTGTATTTCATTATTATTAAATTAATAAAATGAATTTTAAAAAATCGTGGGTAACGAAACCTCGCGTGAACTTGACCTAATCTCGCGAGATCTTAGCCCAGAACCATGAACGTCAGCTGTGTACATGAGAACAGCGCAGCTCACACTTTAATGATGTTTCTTGTTGAAGTAGAAGGATGTTGAACTGACTTCTGCGGACTGAAGAGCCACATATCTTTCATGACGAGCAGCCAACGAGGTATTTTCGTTTGCTGTAGACTTATCTTTGTTTTTGTCACAGCTACATGCTAACTGTTGGCTCGTTGTGCTACTTCACACATCTGTTGTGCTGTGGACGTAAATTTTTACACAGCGTCATGGTGTGGATGATGCAAAGCTAAGCTGAAAAGCTTCATGAAGAGATATCTGTTAATGAATCCTGGTCTTATATTTGAAGAGAGCCGAGATCTCAACATAAGCCAGTATAACATAAACTCAACATAATATCAACAATACTGATTAGACCTTCAACATACGTCACTCACTGACTTGAAATAATTAACAGGGAAGGGCATTTCTTTATTTAATTTATATTTATGTAACACACTTGATAACTTTATGGTGAATAGTCAAGGATAGAAAATGTGAACGCATGTTAGGAAGACTTTTTATGGTCAGTTTCATTCAACCTTTATTTAGGCAGGTTAATCCCATTGAGCCTCGAGGACTCATTTACAAGAGAGACCTGGCTACAAACTAAAGAATGATGACAACAGCAACAATAGACAATCATAAGAGAGGCATACAGATTTTTTTTTAAACAAGTTTTAAAAAGCTGTCAAAGTAGCAAAACAGATAGATTATAAGGCAAATGTAGAAAATCAAAAACAGGAACATGTCTGCATTGGTTCTTGCCAGGATTCCAACAGATTCTGAAAACCATTTAGAGAAGTCAAGGTTGAGAGCTTCAGATCTTTTTGTAAGATATTCCATGAAGCAGGAGCAGAGTAGGAGAAGGTCCTTTTTCCAAGTTCAGTCCTCACTGATGGAACACTGCAGGTGATCATGTCCTGAGAGCGCATGCTGTAGCTGCACTCACGCAGAGACATGTAGGAGATGATGTATGAAGGCAGCAGACCAAGAAGTGACTTAAAGATGAAAATGTACCAGTGGAAGAGTCTTCGTGAAGTTAATGGTGTCCAGTTAACCAGTGAATACAGGGTGCAGTGGTGGGTACGATAATCACAGCCAGTTATGAATCTTAGAGCACCATGATATACAGCATCCAACATCCGCAGGGTGCTTGTAGGAGCGTTCATGTAGATAATGTCACCGTAATCAATGGAGGGAAGGAAAGTCACAGATACAAGGTGTTTCCTAACATTCAGTGTTAGAATGATCTGTTTCTGAAAAAGAAACCCAGTTTAACTTTCAGTTTCTTTACTAGGTTTTTCACGTGGAGTTTAAAAGAGATGTGAATCGACCAGGATACCCAAATATTTATAGGAATCAACAAACTCAATAGGAACACCAATTGAGGATAAAATCAGAGGAAGAACTGATGGGACCGACTTCCTGTTTGAAAAAAGCATCCCTTTGGTTTTATCAGCATTTAGGACAAGTTTGAGACGGAACAAATCTGACTGGATGATGTCGAAAGCGGATTGCAAAAACTTCAAAGCCTTAAAGGAGAAATGTAATCAAATCTGAAAAAATCGATATAACAAGAATTTCATATAGTAAACAACACACATAAACATACTTAGTATGCTTTTTTCAAGTCAGTAGCTTAAAGAAATAGTTTTTTTACATTTTTCCTGCTACATGCCGAAGTGCAGTGATTTCTGTAGTAATTTTCTGGACGCACTTTTATGACACAATTAAGACCTCCTTTGCTATCTTACAATAACACTGAAGCTATAAACCCATCATTACTGTCCTCTTGTCTGTCATTTAAAATGGAAGCAGAAGACTTTTTTGAATCTGAAGGATATCACTTAAGTTTGTCAAAAACAGTTTGGTGATTTAGTGCATTAATGGGCATTTCTATCCTGGAAATACGAATAGCCTTCGCATGCTAACGTTAGCATGCTAGCGCCGTATGCTAACATGGAAGTGGGGGTGTTGAAAATGTCCTGAAACAGTTACCAATGTCTTGTTAAGCTCTGTATTCCACAGAACATAGTAGGATCTAAAATGATTTTTAAAGATGAAGGAGCAAGTTGAAACATGCAGGGTCTCCCTCCTTGCTAGCAGGCTCCATTGGGAGCTGCCTGGCTAACTAACTACGGTGGCCCTACACGGCCAAAATTCTACAGCGGCCGAATGCACAGGAGCGGTAAAAATACAATATAAAATTTTAAAAAAGTTTTAAAATCTATTTTGGGGCTTTTAGAATCGATTCTGAATCGCCAGGACTAAGAATCTTGATTCTTTAAAAAATAGATTTTTTTTGCTGCATCCCTAATTGCTACACACTGAAACCTTTTTGTCCACTACTAGATTTTTTTTTTTATTAACACAAACAGAACTACAAAACACTACATAAACAAAAAATATATACAAACTCTTGTGAATGATAACATAACTACAGTCTATAAGCTAGGGGGCGGTTTACAAAATGATGAAAGTTGAAAAAATACTAGATACACACACTAATATTACTGTATGAGGGACGACCATTGCACTGCCTATGTCATATTCAGGGGACGGAGAGCAAGCAGAGGGAGGGGGGTCAAAAACACCAGATGAGAATTTTTTCACTTTGCAAAGTCTAAATTTGAGTTAGGATGACATTTTTGACTTGTGAAATTTTCTCAACAAGCTTATTTTATGCTTTTCATTAGACTACTATTAGCTTAAAAACACTTTTCATTTCTCCTTTAACAACTGTTTTAGCTCGACATTAAACAACTGTGTCATCAGCATAGAAATGTAAGGATGCATCAGGGATGCTCTGACCTACATTAGCTTTGTAGATTGTAAAGAGGGTGGGTCCTAAGACTGAGCCCTGTGGTACACAATTTTTCACTATTAGATAACTGGAAGAAGTACCGTTATGTTGAACACATTGCCTCCGATCGGACAGATAATTAGAAAACCAACCGATGGTGTGATCAGAGAAACCGATTTCTGAGAGCTTATGACACAGGATGTTATGATCCACAGTGTCAAAAGCTTTAGACAGGTCTAAGAAAAGTGCAGCACAATAGTCCTTAGCATCCAATGCTTCAACAACATCATTCAGAACCTTCAGAGAAGCAGTTGTTGTGCTGTGTTTTTTCCTGAAACCAGATTGATGAAGAGGTAAGATGTTAAATGAGTCCAGATAGTTTTTGATCTGAGAGTTTATCAGTTTTTCTAGAACCTTGGCTAAGATGCAGAGTTTAGAGATCGGTCGATAATTGTTCAGTGAGGTGGGGTCACCTCCCTTCAGCAAAGGAAGAACAAAGGCTGTTTTCCAAGTATCCGGAATGGTGTTTTGGCTTATGGACAAGTTAAAGATGTGAGTCACAGGGACTGTGATGATATGAGCAGCCAGCCTTAAGAAATAAGGAGGAAGTTCATCTTGACCTGCTTTCTGGGTGGAGTTTGCATGCTCCATCTGTGCATGCGTGGGTTTTCTCCCACAGACCAAAACATTCATGTTATGCTGATTGGCAACTCTTAATTTTTCCGTGAGTCAATGGTGGTTTGTCTCATATGTCTCTGTGTCCCTGTGATGGACTGGAGACCTGTCCCCCACCTCTTGCACAGTGATGGCTGGACATGGGCACCAGTGACTCCCATGATCCAAAAAGGAAGAAGCGGGTAAAAGGTGATGGATGGATGGATGGACGTTTTGATTTCTAACATGCTCCATCTTCTTGCTTCACTTATTCCTTATCATTCACATAGTCCTCTGCCACTGGCACATTTTATGAACTTTTCTTGTTCTCAGCCTCCTCAATAACCTTTTGAGTAAGAGGCTAACGGTTCAGAGTCATTCCCAACATGAACACATAGATGTTCTGTGCAGTGAAAATGGTGAACGCAGACACTGCCACACTGATCACTGATGAAAATGTCTTACCAGCATCACAGATATGAAATGAGTTATGAAGACATAATCAATCATAATAATCAATCATATACAGTACTTGTTCCTCGGGGAAATCAACCACTTTATTTACCTGCTTCAAAATACTAGATTTAAATATTTTTCCACAAAAAACTAGTGCTGTGTGTGTGTGTGTGTGTGTGTGTGTGCGCGCGCGCGTGTGCGTGCGTGTGTGTGTGTGTGTGTGTTGTGCATAGAGGAAAACCACACATGTTGGACATCTTTGCATACATTTGTGTTCAAATGGAGGCGTGTCAGGGGAGGTGTCTCATGTGCACTCAGTTCCACATTCCTTGGGATTAGGACTGGGCGATATCTCTATTTTTAAAAATATCGAGATTTATTTTTTAGGCGATATAAGTTGGGACTATCTCGATATAAATGATATGTAGTTTTATACTTGGAAATCCTGCCGTCTCTTTCTCCCAGGCAGCCCCCCTCCTTCTACACACAGCCCTCTGCTGCGCTCCTCCTCCCCTTCCTGCTTCTCCAGTGTGGGCGGGCATTAGAGGAGACGTTTAGTAAACACAGCAGCTAGCGTGTGTGAAGCTACCGGCTCCGTCAGCTCTGATTCCTTATAAACCACGGCTCATTTAGCCGTGCTGTGTGCCTTTTTAGAGGAACACAGAGAGAAAGCGCGGCATTAATAAAGCAGCAGTTTATCATATCGCTAAAGATACGGTCCTTAGAGGCTAAAGCGTTAGCTGTATTGTTAGCCACTAAGGACCGTATCTTTAGCAATATGATAAACTGCTGGTTTATTAATGTCACACTTCCTCTCTCTATTCCTCTAAAAAAACACACAGCACTGCTAAATGAGCTCTGAACCGTGGTTTATTTCAAGGAGTCAGATCTGACAGAGCTGAGAGCTTCAAGGTTCCAAGTGGAGACTCACTACTGCAGCTTCACACAGGCTGACTATTGTGGCACAGCTGAATGGACTGTACTTGTAAAGCACCTTTCTATCTTATCAAGACACTCAAAGCTCTTTACGTGCCTCATTGACCCATTCAAACAGCACTCTACTAGATCTCTACAAAGAATAATTAGAGCTTTATCCCATTCATACACTGATGGGACACACACCAGAGGTAATGAGGAGTTTCAGGAACACTTCAGCATGTGACTGCTGGTGGAATCGAACCTCCAACTCTCCCATTGGAGGATGACAGCTCTAGTCTATCAGCCACAGCTGCCCCCAGCTGAAGAGGATTATTGTTTAATATATGTAAATAGATGTCTAAAATATAAACTATTTAATAGCCTATATGTAAATAGTTAATTTTTGGGGCATTTTTTGTATAGCTACAGTGTTATTAAATATGCCTGTGTGACAATTGGGACAAAAATTTGACTCAAATATATTTTTGTTATTACTTTATGAAAAGAAAAAATATTGACGTATATCACGATTTTGGTAAAAAATATTGAGATATTAAATTTGGTCCATATCGCCCAGCCCTACTTGGGATGAATGAAAGAAAAGTGAGCAGAAATGTGTCTGTGTGGTTTGATAAATCTGAATATTCTTGTGGGTGTACAGTTTTTCAAATTTGAGTGTATTTTTACAGTACTGTTGTGAGTTGGGAAAACTTTTACTTTTTATATGCATTGTACACATGTAAAAAAACAAAAAGTTTAATGTTTACGTTTTCCTTTCTGACTAAAGTATGGTTTTATTAAAATTGTAAATTATTGCATTCTGTTGTATTTACATTTAATAATAATAATAATGAATTAAATTTGTAATGCACTTTTCATTAATAAAAATCTCAAAGTGCTACAATGTGTAACAAGGTAAAGATAAAAAATAAAACAAGTGATAAAATCAAATAAAATCAACAATAATATCGACTAAGATCAAAGATAAAATGATGTAGATTTAGGCTTGCTTAAAAAATAAATAAAATAAAACAAGTGATAAAATCTAGTAAAATCAATAAAGATAACAGCTAAGATCAAAGATAAAATCATGTGGAGGCAGAATAGGCTTGCTTAAAGGACAACACCCACCGTGACAGTAACAATTCACCATATTGGAGAATTACTGTAGTATTTTATGAATTTTATTTTCATTTTTGCATTTGGGCCAGGCGAGGGTTAAAAAAAAAAAAAAAAAAAACCCACTCCCGAATGAATCCGGAAACCTGGCCGAAGAGTCCCGAAGGGTCATGCCTTTTGTTACATTGATCTCCACCCAGAAAGCAAGGCAGAAGGTAGGAGTGAGTTTCCATGGAGGTTTATGAGAGTGAGAGTAAAACTGCATATTTCCTGGTGCATTTTTGTGTACAACTGGACCAGTGGTCTGCTTTTATTTTTTATTTATTTTATAGACCTTTTTAATAAGATATAACACCGCTGCGACTGTTGCTGGCTGCTCTCCTCTCCTCTGCCCAGAGAGGAGCGAGCCGCGCGGCTTCTCCCTGGCTCCCCGTTCCGCTCCATCAGCTTTGAAGTTCGTGCCGGGGCTCGGTTCTGCTCGGTTCTGTCCCAGTCTTGTTGCTGGAGCACGGGAGAGCACGGGAGAGCACGGGGAAGCCCGCGCGCTCAGAGCTCCGCGCTGCGACTGCCTTTCTACTCCCGACCTGTCTGGTCAGGGGAGAGAATAAAAAGGCGATGCGGAAATGAATGAATTTGTCGCGATCAAGCGAATTAAACTAGTATGTCTACGTGGATGCTGCTCAGAATATGACAGACATCAGTGAGCGACCGCTTCTCTTTTTTTTTCCTCTCTTAGAGCAGCGGTCATGGAAGTTGATGAAGGCTTATTAAAACTCCGCCTGTAACTCCAAGGCGGAATCTTTAGTGATGTGAATGCCCATATTTGGAGAGGGGCAGATCTTCCCGGAGCTTCTGCTAAAATCTGCTATAAATCATGAAATAACACATTTTGCATTATTTCTCTACAATATAAATAAACGCTCCTGTATTATTTTTAAATAAACTAATAAATATTAATGGCGATGCAATTTGAAAACATGGTGGGTCATGGACTTTAAAAAGAAAAGTCTTAATGCCACATTTAACACAATGTCCCAACTTTTTCTTAGAGCAGGGGTCGTTAACAACACATAGAAAGTGCAGTACACTTGGTAGAAAACTGGGTCAAGTATAATAGTGTAGTGTGTGGACAAACTGTTGAGAGCACTGGACAAACTGTGCTGGAAAAAGTGAGCCAACTCTTAAGAAAGCTCACCAGGTGATTACAGCTGTGTTTGACGTGTAGCCCTCCTCCCAAATGTAAGTTAACATATTAACTCTGTGTTTCAGTGTTTGCTGCTGATGTTCAGCAGATGATGCTGATTAAAGCAGAACATCCTGAAGAATGGAGCCCTGGTATGGACCAGCAGGAGCTAGAAGTTCTCAACATAAAGGAGGAAGAGGAGGAACTGTGGACCAGCCTGGAGGGAGAGCAGCTCAATGTTAAGGAGGAGGCTGATGCCAGCAGCTTTTCATTCACTTCAAGCCCTTTAAAGAGTGAGGATGATGAAGACAAACCTCTGTTCTCACAGCTTCATCAGCACCAAATGGAAGGTGAAGATCTTCCAAGCAGCAGCTCAGCTGCCCAGATGACATCAGCAACTGGTGGAGAGGACTATGGAGGAGCAGAAACTAGCAGGAACCCAGAACTAAATGTTCATGAAGATGATCCCAGCTCTTCAGAGACTGAAGTCAGTGAGGATGATGAGGATAAAGATGGAAAGACGTTTAGTGATTCTCAGCTGAAATGCTTGTCAGATTTTGGGCCAGTAACTGAAGACTGTGACGAAGAAAGAAAAGTCCAGACAAGACAGGCATCATGCATTTGTGATGACTGTGGCAAAAGATTTACCAGTAACGCAAATCTTGTCAGACACATGATAATCCACACAGGAGAGAAACTATTTTCTTGTGATGTTTGTGGACAAATGTTTAACCAAAAGGCTACTTTAAACAGACACAAGAAAATCCACACTGGAGAGAAACCATTTCCTTGTGCTGTTTGTGAGCAGAAATTTACTAGAATGGGAGATCTACACAGACACGTAAGAATCCACAAACAGTTTCCTTGTGAAGTTTGTGGACAAAGATTTAGCCAAAAAACTGTTTTAAACAGACACACAAGAATCCACACAGGGGAGAAACCATTTTGTTGCAATGTTTGTAGTCGAGGGTTTAGCGATAAGGCAAATTTTAAAAGACACAGGAGAATCCACACAGGAGAAAAAATGTTTTCTTGTGAAGTTTGTGGACAAAGATTTAGCCAAAAAACCGTTTTAAACAGACACACAAGAATCCACACAGGGGAGAAACCATTTTGTTGCGATGTTTGTAGTCGAGGGTTTAGCGATAAGGCAAATTTTAAAAGACACAGGAGAATCCACACAGGAGAAAAAATGTTTTCTTGTGATGTTTGTGGACAAAGGTTTAGTCTCAAGACAAATTTAAATGCACATGTGAGAATCCACACTGGGGAGAAACCGTTTCCTTGTGATGTTTGTGGACAAAGATTCATCAGAAAAGGAGATCTAAACGCACACTTCAAAATTCACACAGGAGAGAAGCAGTTTCCTTGTGATCATTGCAGACAAAGGTTTAGCCAAAAGACGCACTTAAGCTCACACATGAAAATCCACACAAGAAAGAAGACATTTCCTTGTGATGTATGTGGACAAATGTTTAGCCGGAAGACAAATTTAAACAGACACGTGATAATTCACACCGGACAGAAGTCATTTCCTTGTGATGTATGTGGACAAATGTTTAGCCGGAAGACAAATTTAAACAGACACGTGATAATCCACACCGGACAGAAGCCATTTCCTTGTGATTTTTGTGGACAAATGTTTAGCCAAAAGACGAATTTAAACAGACACAACAGAATTCACACAGGAAACGAAGCACCGATTTGCAATGACTCATAAAACACAAAAGTTCACACAGGTGGGACAGCAGTTGAGCTGTGAATGTAACGATAGCAACTTAAGACATGAGTTCTCACAGGAGTGAAACTGCATGGGCCCAGAGTTTGGTGGTAAATAATGCTGTTATATTGATATATGCTGTCAAAAACTGCAGCAGTTTTTACTAGCATAAATAAATTGTAAATGTTTCTACTTTATTTTGCGTTTAGAGTTTCATTTATTTTTTAAATTAATATATGTACTTTTAAACCTTTCTCCAAACATGTCACAGATTTTAGCTGTTGAACTAGTAGATTGGAGCTTGATTCCAGATTAAATACAAACTGGCAGGGTTCTCCGTTTTTGCATCCAAATATCAGTGAATCAGTCTATAAAAGTGTATTTCTAAAGCACAAGTAAAACGACCTCAATGACTAAAGTCAAAGACTCAAAGGAAAAACATTGCCATGGAAATCTGAGACCAATATGTTCTCCATCCAAATGGACACGGCACCAGACATCACATCCCAAGCCCAGTGTTCTATGTGACACATCATTCATGAGCGACTTGTGGCAGTGATCAGATGTGAAGCATCCACAGGTCAGTACTTTGTCCAGCTTGTAAGAAAGGTGCTTGAGGGCATAAATCTGGATTTGAAGCAGTGTATTGGAAGTTCTATAGATGGTGCCTCCGACATGCAGGGCCACTATACAGTAATGACTTCTCTGCTCTTTTGAATGAAAAATCACCCAATCAACTCTATGTGTGGTGCTACACACACACACATACTAAACCTTGTATTTTCAGACTCAACAATGTTTTGGCAAGAAGCTCTCTTTTTATGCTGCTAAACAACATTGCTATAGAGAGTCCTGATGAGCATTTGGAAAATGTAGACCAACGATCGAAAACGTAGACGAGGAACAAGACAAACACATTGCTGGTCAAAAGACATTGCTTTGTCAAACATATTTGGGTTTTTTAGAAAGCCAGATGGGGCCCTACATCTTGATGTCCTCCACTCTGTCCACTATAAAAGAGGTGAATACAGTCAGCACCGCTGCAGTTGTCAATGCAATGGGATACATCACCCAGCTCTTGGAGTATGAAACAGTACTTACTGCCAAGATTTTCTTGAGAATTTTCCATATTACCACACCAGTCTCCCAAGTTCCTCCAGTGGACTGGACATTCTGACAGCTCATCGGAAGATAGTTTGAGAACAAACACAGCTGAAAAATATGAGCAGAGACATTCAGTAAGTCAAAGCAGCAGTGAACAAATTTTGTCCAGTGGGCCAACAACCTAAAGAGAGAATGTGCTGGAGGTTCAAACCTCGTTATTACAAAAACGTGGTAAAAAGAAGAAATCCATGCCAGGTGATTTGTGCTGAGATCTCTAAATCAGTGTTTTTCAACCTTTTTTGAGCCAAGGCACAGTTTTTTCATTGAAAAAATCACGAGGCACACCACCAACCAAAATTGTAAACAACGATACTCTGTATCCGCCTATATTAAATATATAGTCATTCTTATCAAAGTGTCTTGAATAGGAATGAAATAAACACAAAAATGTATTTTTATCATATCTTATATTTCTTATTTCAAATTGCACTTAACATGTCTTCAAAAATACACCCTAACAGTGCCACAACAATGTGGTCTTAAATTTAAAGAGGTTGTAGAAAACTTCAAAGTTTTTTTTACAAACTATTCTGTCTACAAGCATTCTGTTAGCCATTCTCTCTACATTTTACTCACTTGTTGGATAGCTTCTACCGCATACCAAGCACAACGGAGTCGGTGTCGTTGCGTCCCCGGTAAAAGTAAATGTAAACGAGATGTAACTCTCACTGTACTGTCTCGAGCTCACGGTATCTGCATTCTTCTAATATCCACTTATACTAGGGCCTACATCTGGGTCCGAATTTTGTCCAGGGACCAGATCGGAGTTAGTATTTTTTCTTTTCAAAAACTTTTCCATCACTGTCATAGTCTTGCTAGCAGCTAGCTAGAATGCAATGCTGTCACTGCTACATGTCACGTTCATGCATCACTACTTCTCTTGTTTTAATGTGCAATGCTATGTTCCATACTGCCATCTATCTAGTGATAAGGAAATTACACCAGTTAAGTGAAATTTGATATTTTCCACGGCACACCTGACGATCGCTCGCGGCACACTAGTGTGCCACGGCACAGTGGTTGAAAAACACTGCTCTAAATGACGCTATCACATATAAGATTGATGTCCATAAACAAATCATGGACAAAATTTTGGAGCGCATTCACCAGCGATTTCTCAAAAATGGCACACTGTATCTATGTAAATTTAGCACTTCTTCATCCCAATAAACTTCAATCGGGTAACAGCTTGTGCTGGCAGATTCCCAGAGTCATCTTTCCAACAGCTGAATGTGTCCGGTGCCATGTGAAGACAATGCAACAGTTGTCGACTTACAGAGTGAGCTCATCAGCCTGGCTGGACAGGACTTCTGTAGAGAAATATGCAACCAAGAAAACAATGGAAGGACGACAGCATGATGAAGATGAAGATAATTTACCACAAAAAAAAGTGCCACATCTGTTTGTTCAGATTCCTCTTTTCACCTCAAAAGTGCATTTGTTCTTCCAGAATTTACTTTCCTTTTAGCTTTTCCCTTTTTCAGGGGCCACCACAACAAGTGAATTCACGCAAGGATTTGTTAAGTTTTACACCAGGTGTGCTTCCTGACACAACCACAGACCACTTACCACAGCTCACATGCGTAGAGCACGGGGTTGTGGGGGGATTTTGCTCAAAAGACCAGAGTGGAGTAAACGAGGGTGGAGGCAGGTGTGAGTGCTTCAGCTTTCCCACCCATATTTTGATGTCCCAGTCAACAGGAGAATTTGAACTTCCAATCACAGGTTCACTTCTCTACCTATTTATTTTGGTGCAGAGGTTATTAAAAAAAAAATCCCTTTCACCTGACTGGCTGCAAGATACTCTGTCGTCACACAAACCATAGCAGGGGAGAAGCTGAGCTGAGAGAAGTTTAAAGAAGTACTGTACTATGGGACAACAGGTTTTACTTACATACAGTATTGTGTAGGAATAGGTGAGCTGAAACAAGGAAAATAAATGCGTGTGTGTGTATACAGTATATTTACTGTACTTTATATATATTCATTCATTCATTCAACCTTTATTTATACAGGCTAGCCTCGTTGAGCCACGGGGACTCATTTACAAGAGGGACCTGTTTCACTCACACCCAGGGTAAATTTAGAGTTACCAATCAGCCTAACATGCATGCTTTTGGACTGTGGGAGGAAACCGGAGCACCCGGAGAAAACCCACGCATGCACGGAGAGAATAATAATAATAATAATAATGAATTCAATTTATAACGCACTTTTCATTAATGAAAATCTCAAAGTGCTACAAGGAGCAACAGAATTAAATGACAATAAAACAAATAATAAAACAATTAAAATCAATAACAATATCAGCTAAGATCAAAAGTAGAATCATGAGGAGGTAGAGTATGCTTGGTCGAAAAGAAAGGTCTTCAAGTCGCTCTTAAAGTCAACCACAGACTGTGGGGCTCTTAGACAGTCAGGAAGAGAGTTCCACAGGCGGGGGGCAGCCACACTGAAAGCCCGGTCTCCCATGGTCCTTAATTTGGTTCTCGGAATGTGAAGGAGATTGCTGTTCTGTGACCGCAGCGAACGGGTGGATGAGTATGGAATGAGAATATCCTTCAGATAATCTGGTGAAGTTCCGTGTAAGCATTGATGTGTAATGAGAGCAGTTTTGTACTGAATTCTGTAGGCGACAGGAAGCCAATGAAGGTTATGGAGAATGGGCGTAATATGTTCAAATTTACGAACTCTCAACAAGATCCTTGCTGCACTGTTTTGAATATATTGAAGTTTCTGAAGGTTTTTGCATTTTGTAATTTTTATAAATTTATTAATTCATAAATCACAGTTTTTTCTCAATACCGTTCAG
>JBBPBX010080610.1:0-16129 GCA_038048925.1 Garcialebias charrua | reverse complement strand
AAAAGCGTGTTTCTTTAAACGTAAAAACAAAGTATTAATAATTAAATGTTTGTTGATCAGGAAACTCGTTTGGGCATCCAAGAACAGCTTCATCGGGGTTGATGTTGACGTCTGTGCATCCTTGGAAAAGCTGCTGCACCCACAACCCGACATCAGGATGGATGGATGGATGGATGGGTTCATGTTGACGTCTGTGCATCCTGGCAAAAGCTGCTTGCACTACCCATGACACAACATCAGGAAGGATGGATGGATGGAGGGCTGTTCAAATCTAATCATCTTTTTCTTATGATTCTTTAAAGGTCAAATGCAAATGGAAAATACTCTTAACTTCCAGTATGTTTTTAAACAAACAATATACTGTACACACTTAACATTGTAAAATATGTTTAGGAAATTATTGTTCTATTTCATCCCTCCTGACCGCCAAGGGCGGTGCTTCAAGCACGAATGAACATTCTTGCGCATGCGCAGGTCGAGTACAAATAACAACAACGTCACCCCGTGACCTGCCGGGGACCCGTGTGACTCTATATAGGCACGTCACATCCGGGGCCCAGTCCCTCAATCTTCTCGCAAAGCAAGGATTCCGAGGGACTAAGCACCCTGGCGGTCATCCGGGATTCATAGAACCGCAGTTACAGTAGTAACTTTCGTTCAATGACACCACTTAAGAAAAAAAAATGTTTATTATGAAAACTAAGAAGTGAAAAAAGCACAAAAATAAATACTGCATCCACCTAAATTATTTTTTTCCTGTTGTCTCATGGGCTTCCTCCAGAAGACACAAGTCGATAGATTCTGGTGTTGACTTCTTCCTCTTAACTGTAAAAAAAGAAAACATGGTTACCGGTAATTCAGTCTAGAAACTGTTTTATATGTAGATATATTTTATAAGATACATGTAAGATATATATACATATATCAAATATCTCAGAAACCACAAAGCAGATATTTTTCAAACCAACAGAGTGTAATCACAAGATGTTCATGTACTAACTGTAAGCTGTTGAAGTTATTTGAATTAAATTTCGATTTTTTTATAGACATAAGTGTGTCGACCTAGCTTATTTTTTTCTACTAGTATTTAACACATATCTTATATCTCAGAAACCACAAAGCAGATATTTTTCAAACCAACAGAGTGTAATCACAAGATGTTCATGTACTAACTGTAAGCTGTTGAAGTTATTTGAATTAAAATTCGATTTTTTATAGACATAAGTGTGTCGACCTAGCTTATTTTTTTTTCTACTAGTATTTAACACATATCTTATATCTCAGAAACCACAAAGCAGATATTTTTCAAACCAACAGAGTGTAATCACTATATGTTCATGTACACACTGTAAGCTGTTGGAGTTATTTGAATTAAAATTCGATTTTTTTATAATTTATTTTCGTAGCACATGTGACAGGTTTGGAATTAGTCAAAACAAATCAATTTAAATCCAGCAGATTTGACCACAACGTGACATTATTAAGGAATTGTTCACCTGAGGAACCCTCGTGGTATAAAGCCAGCTATGAAATATATTTTTTAAGCTTTTATTTAGCTACATTTAAAAGAAAGAACGCCGATCGACCCCACCCGCGCGTGCATGTGACGTGCACGTGTCGACCTACTTTGTTAAATCCAGCTGATTTGACCACAACGTGAAATTATTAAGGACCTGTTCAGCTCAAGCACCCTCTTGATATAACGTCAGCTATGAAATATATTTTTTAAAGCGTTTATTTAGCTACATTATATAGAAATAAAGCCGGCTCACGTGCGCACACGCGTGCACGTGGCAAAACTACTTTTTTAAATCCTGCCGTTTTGACAACAACGTGAATTTATTAAGGAATAGTTCGGCTTAAGACACATCTTTGCTATAATTTTAAATACAAATAATTGTTTTTACCGTGTTAATCTTGTAAAGTCCTTCCGTCTTTGCTCCCTCGCGGCAGCCACTTCCTCAAACTCAGTCCAGCCTCCTCCCCACGGTTCGGGTCCAGTCGGCCTCAGCCCTGCTCTGAAATGAGTCTGGAATCTTGGTGCGGCGCCGCGCATCTGTGAGGTGGAAATGCTGTCCAACGCGCGTTTGGCACGCAAATATGACGTCACATCCGACCCGCACCACCAAGTGGAAAAGGGGCATTAGAGAACCCAGTCCAGCTAAGCCAGGCTCTAAAGGGACCCAGTCCAGGTAATCTGGGCTCTAAGGTTGTTGCACAATCATAGCATTCAGAGGCATTCAGACAAAAAGAAGTGCACTTGTCTGCAGAGTTTGTCGGACACACATCTGTCCAGCTTCAAATGATTTGTGCTCCAGATGTGGCTGCCTGCATCAGCAAACACGCTTAATCTTGTAATCTCTGGCGTTTACTCCCATTTTCTTATCACCTCACCGGCCAACTCCTTAAAACTGAATTATAAATGATTTGTGAACATTTTTTTAGGATATGTATCTTTTTCTTACTGTGCGTGCTGGTTTTTATTAAGATTTAAAGAAGAAAAAGAAAATAAAGAAACTGAGGAATCGCTGACTTGACATTGGTTCTAAATTCGTTTTGTTATTGTAGGTTGAGGACGAGATAGAAACTGTTGGCAGGCTGTGTGTGTGAGATGTACAATGATGTTTGAAAGTTTGTGAAGCCTTTATAATTTTCCATATGTCTGCATAAATATGACCTAAAACATCATCAGATTTTCACACAAGTCCTAAAACTCAATTCATTACAAAAATACTTTATTAATCCCAGAGGGAAATCAAATGTTGTTGTAACTGGTTTAATTAAAGAGTTGTTCTAGATCAGGGGTGCTCATTACGTAGATTGCGATCTACTGGCAGATCTCTGAGGTAGTACTGGTAGATCGCAGCATGACATAAAAAAAAAATATTTGCCAGCCTATCAAACATCCCATGGGCGTAGCCAGGATTTTATGAGGTGCGGTTCGTTTAAAGTAAAAGTGGACCTGGAAAGAGCAACACGCCTCGGTGGTTCACTGGAAGCGCGTCGGGTTGCCACTCCAAACTTTCTCTCGACTCGGGTTCGATCCTCACTTGGTTGAACTTATTTTATATTTGTCTTTTACTGGATAAAAAAAAAGGAGTTTGTGTTAACCACAGGCATATTAAGTCTATGGTGTTAACCAGTTCGACATTAGCAGCGTCTCCATACCTTCTCTTTCCACCTCTCTTAACACAGAACTTGTGTTGCGCGGGAGCTGTAGGCGGGACTTCATAGGCAAAGTGGGCAGTTCATTCGAACCCCCCCTGGCTACACGCATGCATCCTGTCACTTGATTGACATACAGGGCAGCCATTCACAACCCTCATTCTCTCAAACCAGGTCTGAGAGCTTTTCGGGGAAACACCATCCCCGCTCCCCAACCCCCGAAGGTGTGAACTTCTCCCTGTGTGAAGTTGCACATACAGACTGCTGGGGCCTCATGTACAAAGACTTGCGTGGATTTCTTACTGAAAAGTGCCGCACGGTCAAATCCAGAAAACTGCGCACGCACAAAAAAATCCAGATGTATCAAACCGCGTGCACACCGGAATCCACGCACATTCCTTTTGTACATCACAACTAACGTGGAACTGAGCGCACGTGAGACACCTCCCCTGACACGCCTTCATTTACATATGTTAAACAGATGCAAATTACTTCCTGCATGTGTGAAGGACATGTTTGTTTGATCCCTGCGCGATCAGAAATGATTTCTAGATTCAGGAAAATAATGAATTTAATATAATATGAGTGAGGAAAAAAATCCTAAGTAAGAATAGTAATAAAATGTGTTTATCACGCAAAGAACGAGTGATTGTGTGTCGGTATTTGTGTGTGCGCGCACCCTGCTTTGGTGCGCAACCGGCCCATTCATTCATTCTGAGTGAAAATATTAACTTCGCGCACGAGTTTATTACCATAATTACTGTAAACACAGAGGAACTTAGATGTTTGGTAGAACATAGATCTTTGTTTATTTAATAGATGATATGAAGAAACGGGTCTGTGCGTCTCAGTGGAGAGTTTTCATGACATGACGTGTTGGAGTCTCCAAACGCTGCGCGCGGGGTGCGCGCGCGCTCCAAAGCGCGACCACTCAGCCTTTGGAATCATATGGATGAGACATTCCATTGGACATGAATCGGCTTTGTGTGGACTGGACAGTCCTGATCGGCCTGCAGCTCCCTCAGCTCGGGAACAGTTTGATCGCTGCTTCTGCACGCTCCAGAGCGCAGCAGTGCCAAACTGAAGAATGATTATTTCTGAAAACGGCTGATAAGCCATATCCTAGATCAGACAATTATATCTGTTTATAAATTAATGCTCTGCGTGTTACACTATTTATTATATCCTCCAGTAAGGCTGAATGAATCCGTTCCTGTTAAATTTATTCTTTGCACAACTTTGCGCGTCCTTTACAGTATTTAACTGCGTCATGTGGATGTAATACTTGTTAATCGTGTGTTTGGTGGGAATATTAATCATTTTCACATCATGAACAGTTAATAATAATAATAATAATAATAATAATAATAATAATAATAATAATAATAATAATAATAATAATAATAATGAATTCAATTTATAACGCACTTTTCATTAATGGAAATCTCAAAGTGCTACAAGGTGCAACAGAATTAAATGTCAATAAAACAAATAATAAAACAATTAAAATCAACAACAGTATCAGCTATGATCAAAAGTAGAATCATGAGGAGTAGAGTATGCTCGGTTGAAAAGAAAGGTCTTCAAGCCGCTCTTAAAGTCAACCACAGACTGTGGGGCTTCAGTTTCTCTGAATCACCTGTAAGTGTCGCCAAAGGAACAAGAACCACAGAAACGTGCGTACGCAAGCCATGGGGCTGGCGTGGAAATGTACTTGGATGCGCACATATTCACGTTCAGTTCAGTTTTGATACATACGGCGTTTTGCGTGGATAGTGCGAGGTTTGCAAGGTTTCTGTGCGCACGCACGGTTGATACATGAGGCCCCTGCTGTCCAAAGTTTTTTCTAACAACAGTTTTAAATAATGGCAGAGAGCGGAGTGTTTTTCTGCTACTCACCCTTTTCAGCATGCAGGAGCAAAACTAATAAAATCCAGGGTCCAAAGAGACGTTATTCATCAGTTTGGACGTAACTGTGATCATGCAGTCGCTGCATGCACAATGAATACAGCTGAGCCCAGGGTTGCCAGATAAAAAAATAAAAATGCCTTATTTACCACCTCCTTTTCTGAGCACATGTTCAAGAAACACAACACAAACTTCATCTTGCTCAAGATGAGAGTTCTGCAATGGAGTTAAATTCAAAGCAGTCTGCTCCTCAAACAAATAGTGTTAAATTATTATTTTATCTATGAATGTTTCTGTTAAATTATTATTTTGTATAAATGTTTCTGTTCAGTGCCCTGAGATTACTTCTTTTGTGAATTGACGCTATATAAATAAACTGAATTGAATTGAATCTTAGAACATCTTTACTCAGCAAACACAACAGTTTAGGTCAAAATACTATCATTTTAAAGCCACAGTACTATAGTTCATAATTTCTTATCTGGCAACCCGACTGACATGAAAACTACAGCATTTTTCATGTAAACCAGCTTATTTTTTGTTTATTACCCCCAATAAACATTGAAAAATCACTANTATATATATATTAAGATTGACCTCTGATCGTTTTTGCTAAAACAATGTTAAATTAATTAAAATTCCTCTCAGAAACAGTTTAAAATTAGCGCCATTTTTTTCACATGATAAATACGGATTTTCGCGTCGCGCGATTATGATGTGATACACAAGGTGTGTCCCAATCCGACGGCTGCATGGGTCTAAGGCCGCATTTGAAGGCCGCTGACGTCACAGCGATGCGCCAAGGCCTGTCCCAATTCGAAGACTGCTTCAATGCGGCCGACGAATGCGGCCTTCTTTTCCCCGAATTTGAAGGACGGGTCCGGTGGATCCTTCCAGACGGAGGCTATCCCAAAATGCATTGCGTTTACTCTGCGCGTGCGCATTGAGGGAACATTTTGGATGAACGTAATGGCGGACGAAGCGACAGAATACACTTTTAAATGTAAGTTATGTTAAAATGTGGGATTAAAAAATTAAAAGCCTAAAGCGGTTATGATTTATGACATAAATGATTAAAGCGGATGTTAGTCATTTGCGTAGATATTTTTTATATCTTTTGTCAGCTCGTACAGTGGGTCCCGTCGTATTATCGCTGCTAAGCTAATTTTATTCTTCTGTTTTTTAGGGAGCAAGGAGCAGACCGAGGCTTTTATTAAGCTTCGGAATAATAACAGCCACCTTTTTACGGGGGCTAAACATTCTGCAGCTGTGGCGTGGAGGTACAAGATTCATCCTATGCTTCTGAGTACAGTTTCATTAACCCTATACTGTACTGTACTGTACATAACCTGCAACCTCTTGTGTTGTGCTGTGAAAACTGTTTTTCAATGTGGGTTTAAGACATTATTTTCCATGTTTCCCCTCTTCATTCATTTTATGTTGATGTTATTAGGGTAATTTTGGAGAAGATGTGCCTGCAGGATAAAGTAACTCCTCTGCAGGCTAAAAAAAAATGGGACAATTTAAAGAAGAAATACAAAGTATGTACATGTGTAATGAATTATATAATTTGTACGTGCTCTGTTGATACAAACCAGATTCTAAAAAAGTTGGGACACTAAACAAATTGTGAATAAAAACTGAATGCAATGATGTGGAGGTGCCAACATCTAATATTTTATTCAGAATAGATCACAGATCTAAAGTTTAAACTGAGAGAATTTATCATTTTAAATGAAAAATATGTTGTTTCAAAATTTCATGGCGTCAACAAATCCCCAAAAAAGTTGCGACAAGTCCTGAACATAGTTCTCTGCATTAATGGTGCCTTTCCAGACATGCAAGCTGCCCATGCCACAAGCGCTCATGCAACCCCATACCATCAGTGAGGCAGGCTTCTGAACGGAGCGTTGATTGGCGTTCCAGCCACTTATTGCTACTTGTCCCAACTTTTTTGGGATTTGATGACACTGTGAAATTTTGAATCAACATATTTTTCCTTTAAAATGTTACATTTACTTAGATTAAACTTTTGATCTGTCATCTATGTTATGTTATGCATAAAATATTGACATTTGCCATCCCCACATCATAAAATTAAGTTTTTATTCACAATTTGTTTAGTGTCCTATCTTTTTTGGAATCTGGTATGTACATGTAAACTTTAAAAAAAATGTTTGTTGCTCTTTTTGCCAACTGTGATATCTTATTTCCTCTGTTCAGGACTGCAAATATCCAGGGTCAGGGGAAGGAGTGAGTGGGAAGCCCACTGCTGCGACATGGCCCTGGTTTGTCCTCATGGATGAGGCGTTAGGACAGAGACCTTGCATTGCACCTCCTGTCCTAATTTCCTCCATCCGTGAGGACACTCCAGGTCCAAGCACAGCAGTGGGTGACCAGGACGACAGGGCTGAGGAGGAGGAAAGAATGGAACAGAGACGAGGAAGAAAGAGGAAGAAGAACAGAGAGGATGAGTTAATGGACTTAATCAGAGAAGATATGAAGCTGCAGAGGGAGGCAGAAGAGAGAAGGTTGAATGAAAGTAGGGAGATGATGGAAAGATTATTTA
This sequence comes from Garcialebias charrua, assembly GCA_038048925.1. Classification (NCBI taxonomy): domain Eukaryota; kingdom Metazoa; phylum Chordata; class Actinopteri; order Cyprinodontiformes; family Rivulidae; genus Garcialebias; species Garcialebias charrua. Next base: position 8,487 of record JBBPBX010080610.1, on the reverse strand, counting down.
GTATTCTAGAAAAAAATGCAAATACCGGTAAATAAATTACCGGTATATTTATGAGTTTGAAAAATGTGTTGGTCTTTGTTTTGTTCTAATTTTGAAAAAATAAATTGATTACAAAAACTAGTTGTCTATAATTCATTTTATTAACAGTAAGTTAATTCAAAACAACAAAAAGTTCTGTGGCTGCCAGCTCTGCAAACCCACGGGACACCACCTGCAGGTCCTCTGGGTTTTTAGGCAGGTGGATGACACCATGATGGACAGCAGAACGAGGCGTCCCAAACACTCCTGACTGAGACCACCTGCAAGATGCTCCACCTGCCAGCCAGAAAACAGTTGTCGCCCCCAACCATGTCATGAATCCAGGTCCAGGAGATGAAGCAACAACTCCAGAGACTCCCTGCATCATCACAAGTCCAGTCTAGGATCTTCTTGGTTAAAGTAACGGTCCAGGACTGGGATATTCAGATTAATCCTACAGTACAAGGGTCTGGTCTGGTTCAGGACATGTAGAGAACAACAAAACATTTAGTTTAAGATTTATTTTTTATAAGATATTAAAGTAATAATGAGGCTTAATCTACTGATGCTCAATGAAAACGCTATTTTATTAATAAAATAGATGAAAGACCCTGTTTTTAACTTTTTTTTTACAACCCCTTTATGTAGTAATGGATTTTATACAATAAAATATTGGAAAATGTTATGCTGTATTCTAAATTTCAAATAAGTTATTTATTTAAAATTTTAAATAAAATATAAATAATATTCTAGTATATTGTTTTATTAAATTATTAGTAAATAAGATAGATTTTTGATTTATTTATTATACACAAGTTAACATTTATTTATTATGCACAAGTTAACAAAGTTAATACTGACAATGAAATTATCCATGAAACTACAGTTTATAGCCAAAAAAAAAAAAAAGTAAGTTGGATATATCTGTCAGCAGAAGTTATAAAACATGCCACCAGCAGTGATAAAGTTCTGTATTTCCTCTAGAATTAAAAAAAGCAGTAAAAACAACAGCATTTCAAGCTCCTTTCTTCCTTAGGCTGAGCGCTGTCACGGTTGCTAGGCAACATGACGTACTCCGACGTAACCGTGAAGGCTAGACCTGTCCCAATTCAAAAGAAATTCACAGCCGTGAACTTCCGGTCTACCTGATGTTTGAAGGACCCGGCCTCCGTGTACCGGGTACGCCGGGTCCTTGGTAGTATGCAGCCGTCGGATTGGGACACAGCTTAGATCTGGCCCAAACATTTATTTTGAAAATCTAAACCGGAAAAGATCTTCCTGTGACGTTTCCTTTCCGTTTGTTTGTGTTTATAAAGAAATGGAGTCTGAAACGAGACCGAAATCAGCTCTGTAGATCAGAATGTGAGTGTTTCTCCGGTTAACTTTGAACTTCTGTTGATTTCTGCGCATAAACTGCTGGTTTAACTAACTAAAAAGTGTAAATACGGTTAACCAGGTTAGTTCCGGTTAGTTAGGTTCCTTAAACGAAATCGAAATTTGCTGAGTTTAAGGAACACTTTTCTCTCGAGTTCGGAGCGTTAAAAACATACAGTTGACGTTTTTTTTTTAACTGTTTTGGTTGAATTCTCTTAAACGTATTTTTAGATTTTACTAAAATCTAAAGAACTATTAAATACATAATTTTGGTAATGTTTCATGTTGAAGTACCTAAATGCTCCTGTTATTCAGAAGCATTGGCTAAAGAATAAAATGTTTAATAGATAGTTTCTGTAGGAATACTGAATATGAGTTTGTAAGACAAAACAGTCTTGTTTGAATCTAAAATCCTTTTCTGTGTTCCAACACTGAGCATGGAGCAACACTAAACCTGCATGTTTTTATCTAAGATGAAGGTCTTTTGTTTTCAACTTTAAACCAGAGGAGAACAGTGAAGTGTGGTGGAGCATCTCTATCTGCAGAAACCAATGCAGACATGTTCCTGTTTTTGATTTTCTACATCTGCCTTGATTTTCTACATCTGCCTTGTAATCTGTCTGTTTTGTTATTTTACCATCTTTGTTTTAATTTGTAAAAAAATATATAAAAAAAATCTGCATGCCTCTCTTATGTTTATCTATTGTTGATTGTCCAAGGAAAATCTATTGTTGCTGTTGTCATCATTCTTTGTTGAAACAGGTCTCTCTTGTAAATGAGTCCTCGAGGCTCAATGGGATTAACCTGCCTAAATAAAGGTTGAATGAATAGGAGTGGACTGAGCTTCCTCACATTCTGTTGACAGAAACAAAAGTCAGGTGATCATGAAGAAAGTTTTTTTTTTGTCCCCAGCATGAAGCTGCGAGTTCGGATCAACCGTCAGACCAGCAGGGTGGAGTTACCTGGAGAAGAACCCACCCTGCAAGAACTCTCAGATCTCATTAAGCAGACACTGTCCTCTCATGGACTCAGGTCAGGACTCAAGAAGGATTCATCCCAATCGTCAGTGAACTGATCCTCACTGTTTTCTTTTGTTCTTTCCTCTCAGCACAGACACCGAGTTCAGTCTGTCTCTGAACGGCTCAGAGCTTCTGTCAGACTCTGGGCAGACCTTGTCCTCCTGCGGCATCGTTTCTGGAGATCTGATCTGCGTCCTGCTGCCGCATCCTCCACCGGTCGCCACGTCAACCCCAGGGATGTCCACCAGCTCCGCTAGCAGGACTACTAACTTCCAACAGACCGCCGGCACGACCACCTGCCAGGTGAGATCAGAAAAGAGATGCTTTTGTTTCAAAATTAAAAGCCCTTGTTGTCTCCTTAAAGGTTCAGTCTGCAGTTTCTGTAGAACATCAGCACTTAGAAAAAATTTCAACAAGCAAAGCATTCTGATCCCTCCCCCTCAGAGCCATATATGGCTCTGCCCCCTTGTGGTCTGTTAAAATTCAAATTCAAGCTCTGTTTTTATTGGCTGATTCAAATTCAAGCTCGGTTTTTATTGGCTGGTTACAAACTTTGTTTTTATTGGCTGGAAAATGGCGGGTCACTTTTTCTTTTTAGAAATGCTTATTTACCACCTGGAGAAGCAAGGGGACAATATTTTTTTTTAGTTTTTTTCAGAGATTACTTCTCTAACATCAATCTAGTGACAGAGTGAAGAAATATGTTAAAAATATATTGTTAGAAAAGTTACATATAGCAGCTTTAACAAACTGGTGGGTAATATCAGAGTCATAGTTTATTATTTTACAACATTCAAACAACTTTAATCATTTATAGAACAGAACTTTACAACATCTGAGTTTAAACTTACGAGTTCAATTAGAAAACAGCAGTTTGTAACAAAAAAAGATGACTCTAATGGTACGTACTGACCAAACGCGTTTTCAACGGCAAAAAGGCTCGTCACGCACGCAAGTGGACGCACTGGACCCAGTTGTGTCCTGACCAGAACGAGAAGCTGCGGCGGCGGGGGGTGTGGGAGGAGCTTACCAGTACAACGAGTTCCTCACTGCACTCTGCCAGTCTCTGTAGAGAGCAGACTTGACTGGTCGTGAAGGAGTTGTCGCGAACACACAGATTTCTCTTCCATAGTCCATGACTCCGCGGGTTTTTTCTGTGTCCCAATACGTCACATAGTGCGCGCGCCCCCTCGTTTCCGCGTCCCCCTCTCTCCTCCCCCCCGACTCTCCCTGATCAACCAGAGTTGAACGGCGTTTGAACGTTTGAACGGCGAAAACGTTCAGCAATGTTCAACGCGTGCTTGGAGGCTGACGCGGGTTCACGTGCACGGAAAACGCTTTTCCAGCACGCTCAACACGCACGTCACGTGACGCGCGACGCCAAGACGTGGCTGGAGGTGCGTCCCCCATTGACTTTGCATGTAAACTGGACGTTCCTGCCGTTGAAAACGCGTTTGGTCAGGACGTACCATTACTTAATACAACCTGTTTTCAGTCATCAAAGTTCATGCTCAATAATCCAGGTCCAACAAAGTTCAGTCAGGTCATCTGGATAGTTTCTGTTTTTCTTGACCTGTTTTCAGTTAGAATTTCATGACTGTTAAATACATTAACATATTTAGATCAGATTACTCATCAGCTTCTTCAATTAAATGCACTTTTGTCTGCCTTAAAGCTGCTATATGTAAGTTTTCTAAAAATATATTTTTAACATATTTCTTCACTCTGTCACTATCTCCTGACAGACTGATGTTAGACAGGTAATCTCTGAAAAAAACTATAGTCCCCTTGCTTGTCCAGGTGTTACTAAAAGCATTTCTAAAAACCCACAGTGACCCGCCTTTAACCAGCCAATAAAAACAGAGCTTCTCATACTCCTAACCCACGCCCCCGCCTGTCCCAGCCCCCGCGGCTGCGCACGTTCTCGTTCAAAGTATTGCAAAGCGATGCAAAACTGTTTTGTATGTGACACAAATGTATTAAATTCCCCTTCTTCATCCCTGATCTGGACTTTTCTTTTGTTTTTTTGCCAAAAGTCAAGTGATCGCTTCCTCCTCCGCTGACTGAAATGAGGAAATGAATGAATTTGTCACGAGCGAATTAAACTCATGTCCAACGTGGCTGCGTGAGGTTCTGCAGATTTCCTGGTGTTCTGGTGTGCTGGACCAGCGCGCCCTGTTTTTATTTTATTTTTTAGAACGTTTTATTAACATATAAACATAGAAATTTGCAGCGGCTGCGACAGGACATGTAGTGGAGGCGGAGCTAAGGAGGCTGAGCTGAATTTCAGCCGAGAGCAAGGGGGAGGGACCAGAAATGTGTTCCATCATGTTCCAAAAACTACATATAGCAGCTTTAAAAGACAAGAGAAGAACGAGGGTGTTCAGAAGAAGAAGGAGGTTTGAGGGACGGCCGTGGCGTAGTGGTAATGGCAGTCGTCCCCCGATCGGAAGGTTGGCGGTTCAAATCCCGGTTCCCCACACCATGTGTTGTTGTGTCCTTGGGCAAGACACTTAACCCCGAGTTGCTCCCGGTAGTACTGGAAAGCACCTTGCATGGTAGTCTGCCGCTACCGGTGTATGAATGTGTGTAGCATTCAATGTGTGTAGCACTTTGAGATTTTCACTAATGAAAAGCGCGTTATAAATTGAATTCATTATTATTATTATTATATCTTTAAAAACTCACGAACCAACTTTATTTAAAGGGGACCTCAGATGGGTTTTTAAAATTTTTATGGTATGTCTGTGTGCTATACAGACCCTGTCCATTCAATTTAATACACAAAATAATTCTTAGATAATAAATTATACCCTTTTTAATTCTGCCATTTCTAACTTCCGTTCTAAACGACCGGTTTATGATAATGAGCTCTGAAGTCCACGCCCGTCAAAACTCTGTTTACATTAACTCCGCCCTCTGTAACAGCCAGTATCTCTAATATGTTGTTGTTTTAAAATTAGCTCTTTTTTTATTACTCATTTGACTTACTGTAAACGTAAAAATAACAATTATAAAGTATTATTATGTAGATGTATATATCTAGTCTCACCCCGATCTCTCCGAAACAAAAGGCTTTAAAAAAAAAAAAAAGATGCCGTGGCCGGGAAACGAACCCCGGTCCTTTGGGTGCCAAACCAGCTCTTTATCTCCCAGACCCACCTGGCAGTTGAGCAAAAGCAGTCCTTCATCGTATAAGAAACAAATACAACCACCTACTTTTAGAACGCTGGAGTTTTGATTAGATTTTGATGAAGTGAAAGGTATTCTTAAAATAAATAAATTGCTAATCTGAAAAGTATATCGATCAGTGGTGCTTGTACGTTTCAGACTGTCGCCCCGCGAGAGTGTGCACAGTTTCAATGAGACAGAGTTCAAACAAGGTAATAAAACATTCTGGTTTTACTCAAGATGTGCTGCGTGGCTGGAGCAGGGCAAGCCCCTAGCCCCTCGGGGGCTAAATAAATGAATAAATAAATAAATGACCGCCGGGTCAGCTCCTAAACTGCTCGGCAACCGTGACGTCTTTTATACTGAAGTGGGTTGAGCCCAGAGCCATATAGAGCTTTGGAGCACACGTCACTGTGTGGGCGGGTGTCGGGGGCGTGTCGGGGCGTTCCGGCCTCGACCGCCATGTTTGTTGTCTTCAGAAAAAATAAAAGAAATTCAGGAGATTTCTTGCGTCACGGTTCTGAAAAGCAGGCAAAATAAAGTGGACTGTATCCTAATAAGCTTCTCCCAGGTGAGAAAAAAAAACTACATGGAAAAAATCGGTATAATTGGAAATGTTGCCCGTTTGAAATAAATAAATAAATGGAGCAGAGACCTGGAGTAATACTTACCTCCACTGACATTCCCTTCCCAGTCATTTTAGCAGACCTGGTCTGTGTCAGTGTTTACACCACAAATAATTTTTATAATTACAAATCACTGGGAGAGCTGGTCCAATCTATGAACAGCTGGGTAGATGATTTGGACATTTTTAAAGCCCCCAGATTGTAAATACGTTGAAGGTACGTTGTTTTTGGCTCCTTAATTGTACATAAATTATTAATTTACATTTCTTTCAGAATCAAACAACCTTCTGTATGCTAGGAGTATTAAAAACTGAGAACACTTGATTTTTAAAGTATGTTTTTTAACTAAATTACAAAGGTCCAAGTTGAAAATTACCTTATTTTTAATGACTTGAGCATGTCTAATAACATGTAGACTTCAAATCTTGATTAGATTACTATAATCACTATATACAGTATATGTATTAAGATGCATATATACAGTATATATATTATACATTGTCTTTTCATTCACCATTTTAATTGTGTTCACAGGTTCTGCTCTGACTCTGAGCCACCAGAACACCGTGGGTCATGCTGAGTAACAGTGTGTCTACACACAGAAATAAAATGGTGTGTGAATCATCAAAACACCTACATTAAAATACAGCGAGCAGTAAAAAAAATCTTAAAGTTAAAGCATGTGGTTTCATCATAAACACCAACTCCTGAACTTGGAGCATCTCCTGATGGACTCAGTGTGATCGCTGCTGCCTGGAGAAAGTTCCCTCACAGATACAAGACATGCAGCATCCAGCAGCTGGAGGCAGGAGATGAAGTTCACCTGCAGAAGCATCACCCACTCTGCACAGGTGCATAATCAAACCACTGTGACCTTGTGTGGACCACACAGACATGGCTGGACGTCTACAGAAAGCATGAAGCTTCCTAAAGATATTTCTCAGAGCTTGTACTTCAAGGGAGACATAATTATGTAAAACATGCTGTTGACTTATATTTGCACATTTTTGTGTGTTTTCTATAAAATGTATTAACTCACACGTTCATCACATTTACTGGAAATGTTTAATTACATCAAATGTTTACTTCAAAATGGATCTGTTTCATTTCAAATTCAAACAATGACAACAATACGGCAAAGCAATGAAGTCCTGTATAGTACCTGACTTTTTTTGTGTCACCCCTAAGAAATTCTTTGTCTAGCTGTTTTTTATTCAGCTCTGACCTGAGCTCCCTGTTTTCCTGTAAGAGACGATTAATTTCTGCTCTTCTTTGTTCGCACAACTGACATTCTGTTTGTCGCCTTTTTGCTGCTGGTTCATCTTCCTCCTCCCCATCTGCAGCGACAGTGATGTCCTCTCGTGGGGTTTCCACCGCAGACTCCACAACTTGCTCATGCTCCTCTCCAGCAGCCTCCACAAGCTGTGTGCTCATCTTCTGCTGCCTCCATCACCTGCTGATGATCATCTCCTGCAGCCTCCACTGCTTGTTGATTTTGCCTTTCCATCACTTCCTTCATCTTCCCCTTGTGCTCCACTGTAACGCCTCTTTAATCGATGAGCATGTCGGTCTGATGTTGACACTTTCACCTCGGAGTGTCCCAAGTGCAGTGTTGGAGCCCAGTCGGGATTTGACTCATCCATCTCATAAGAAGATTTGCCTTGAAGAGAACGCAGATCAGTAATATAATTATTGCCAGAAAACATTACTGTCATCCATCTAGTATATTATTTTTTGAGTTGAAATTACTGAAGTTCCATTGGTAGATTACCTTATTTTAATGGTGATGTATAAATGTCATAACAATGTACTACATACAATGTACTATATTCAGACACATTTTGTTAAAAGATGAAGCGCTTTAATGTGTAATATGTTGAAATTTGAAAATTGAGATGAGTTACTCATTTTTTGTTACTTATAGATTATTCTTTGAATAGATTGTTTGGAAAAGGGGCAGATATAATAAGATAGTTTCTTCTTTCTGCTGCCTTTCATTTTATATTTTCTTTTTTTTGTCTTTGTTGGGTATTTATTTTGATAAAATGAATAAAGAAATAAATTAATAATAAAAAACAATATGCTACAGTCAATGTGACAACACAATCAACTTTAAACAGTTTATTTTAAAATAACACAGATGTCCGACCTAAACTTGGTTGACCCACTATGCACTGAACTCGACCAAAACATGATACACCTTGACAAAATGGCACAACTCCAGTAAACTGATTTAAAATACTCACCTGAATGGAAATGTCTGGAACAAACAAGCATGT
>JBBPBX010080609.1:0-10051 GCA_038048925.1 Garcialebias charrua | reverse complement strand
CTGATCAAGAAAGGTCATCAGAGACTCTACTTCCTCAGACGACTGAGACGAGCTGGTCTGAGCAGCCCAGTTCTCACCTCCTTCTACAGGTGTGCAGTGGAGAGCATCCTGTGCTCCAGCATCAACGTGTGGCATGGAGGCTGCACAGTTGAAGAGAGGAAAGCTCTGCAGAGAGTGGTGAAGGCTGCACAGAAGTCTGTTGGAGTCAGTCTCCCCACCATCACAGACATTTACACCTCCAGATGCAGGAAAAGAGCCACCTGCATCATGAAAGACCTCACTCATCCAGCACACTCACTCTTTGCCCCACTCCCCTCAGGACGGAGGTTGAGGAGCATCAAGTGTAGAACCACTAGACTGAGGAACAGCTTCTACCCTGAGGCTGTTAGACTCATGAATAAATAAAAATAAAATAAAAAATAAACACTGCAAAATGTCACATCATACTGATGCTGATCTGTTTTCTTGTTGCTGTGTTCATCTGTGTTCACCTGTGACCATCTGCTCATACAGACTCATGTTCGTGCTGCAGTTTATTCCCACTATATTAGGCTTAGTGTATTACTAGTTGATGTTTTTCGTAGTTAATTCTAGATGTTATTACTGTTTTTCTCTTGCATTTGTTGTTGGATGTAACTGGGACCCCGTGTACATAATCTCGTTTTCATCACATGTACCACATGCGGTGCAAATGACAATAAAGACTTTCTGACTCTGACATTTGCTGGGATGGATGTTTTTATTTATTTATTTATTAATCAGGGAGATCCCAGCAAGACACTGCATTTTCCAGATTGCCTTTGCATATTGCTAATTACTTTTTGTTTTTGTTTGTTTTTTTGCAAATGCAGATGGAATCATGAATGGAGATTCTGCAGCAACAGGATTTTATAAGGACTCATGCTGCAGAGCATTTAAAACATGCAAAGGAGGACATGGGCTCACACTGGACAATTAACACAACTGGTAGAGCTGCTGCCTCTCAGCGAGCAGGTCCCCGGTTCAAATCCCGGTCCGGGGGCCTTTCTGGGTAGAGTTTGCATGTTCTCTCCGTGCATGCATGGGTTTTCTCCGGGTGCTCCAGTTTCCTCCAACAGTCCAAAAACATGCATGTTAGACTGATGGTGACTCTATGACCTTGGGTGTGAGTGAGACAGGTCTCTCTTGTAAATGAGTCCCTGTGGCTCAACGAGGCTAGCCTGTATAAATAAAGGTTGAATGAAAAAATGTGCCACAAAGAAGTGGAGGTGGGGCTTTCACACTGGACATTTAATGCACCACGAAGAAGTGGACACTGGACATTTAATGCACCACAAAGAAATGGACACTGGACATTTAATGCACCACAAAGAGGTGGAGGACATAGGGTCACACAGGACATTTAAAACGTGCCACATAGAAGTGGAGGATACGGGCTCACACAGAACTGAGGAACACATTTTTGGGGGGGAGATGCAAATAGGTGCTGGGCATAAAATTAGAATATTGTGAAAAAGTTATTTATTTCAGTAATTCCATTCAAAAAGTAAAACTTCTATACAGTATTACTGTATATTCATTCACACAGACTGATATATTTAAAAATAATCTTAATGCTGATGATTATAACTGACAACTAATGAAAACTCCAAATTCATTATAAGTAAATTACATTACTTGAGATCAATTAAAAAATGATTTTTATAGATGTTGGCCAACTGAAAAGTATTAACATGGTAGCATGGTCCTTAGCCCCAACTATTGAAAGATGTACATATTGTACATTTCATGTTCATACATCTCAGTTGGCCAACATTTATAAAAATACTTTATTTTTATTGAGCTCAAGTAGTAGTCTAATTTTCTGAGATACTGAATTTAGGGTTGTCATTGGTTGTCAGTTTTAATCAACATTAAAATAAATAAACATTTGAAATATATCAGTCTGTGTGTAATGAATGTTTCACTTTTTGAATGGAATTCCTGAAATAAAACAACTTATTTAAAATATTATGACCAGCACACTTTGTACAGATTATTTTTGTGGTGAGGGGACTGTAATTGTATACAGCTTTTTTATTTATCTTGTTCCTGCCTGCTATATCAAAAAGAAAAATGAAGGCATGTTAAAAAAAAATTGTTAAGTACAGACCAAAAATGAAGGCATGTTAAAAAATTATTATTGTTTATGTTAAGTACGGCCAAAGAATGAAGGCATTTAAAAAAAAAAAAATATGTGAAGTACAGACCCAAGTGAGCTGTGTACTTTTATAGATTTGTTTGTGTATTTTGTGTTGCCACCAGTTGATAAGTTCCGTAATGTAAAGCTTTTTTTTTAAGTTACCAAAGGTGGAATTCTCAATTTTATGTGTTATGCTGTTCCTTTAAATTGTGTTAAATAAACAGGATAAAGGTAAAATTTATGGAGTGATTTGTAAAACTTAATCCAACTGTTTGTAGGATTTTAAAGCTGCGGATGGTCAAAGTATTTCCCTAGATTTGTTTGCCTCAACGCAATTTTAAAGTAGATTCATTATACTTTTTATATGCATAGCATGAACAAGCAGCATGTAAAGTGACTAAAATAAGTTAAATATAATAGCCTAATTAGAATAAGCTAAATACAGTAAGTTATTGACGTCAGATAGACGTCTAATGTAGACGCCTTTTAGACGTCAGGAATATAGACGTCTAATGTAGACGCCTTTTAGACGTCAGGAATATAGACGTCTTTTAGACGTCGGGGAAAAGACGTCATCTGGCGTAACGTTTTCGACCTTCCAGGGACCTGTTTTCGACGTCCAGAAATGACCTGAAAAAGACGTCGTATAGACGTCACCTTGCTCAGTGGGTATCAGGGACTGTGGAAGGTATAATAATTCAGCACTGGTGGAGAGTGAGAATGCAGCTTTTAAAGGGAGCAGAGCAGGTGAACTAGCTGGCTGAACAGGTGAGTGGAATCATTGCTGATTGCTGGGAGGCGTGGCATGGAGTGCAGGCTTGAGCTGGAGGATGGGTGATAGGCATTACAAAGCAGGGGAAGATAAACTATGACAAAAGGGGCTGAAAACAATAACAGGAGGGAGTGAGTGTGAAGGCAGGGCCAATGGGAGGTGGGTCAGCGGGGCCGCTGATCATGACACTTAGATGATCCTTTAAACATATCAGGCTTATGAATGGTTGTTTGTTTGTTTTGAATATAAAAATCTAAGAAGTTATTTTTGTATAACTAATGATCTAATCATTGTATGAGCTGTTTTCCTTTTTATGAGTTATCATTATTGTTTTTAGTGTTTTATTCTTTATTATTATTAGTTATTTCTAGGAACAGTTTTCTAGGAACAGTTTTCAACCTCCCCCCTTGGAAACTGTATTCTGTTTCACCTAAGTTTATGGGTTATAATTTACTAAGACACAGTCTGAAAAAGAGGCAGGTAATCCAGCAAACCCACGTCAGTTCTAACCTACATGTATTATGCTGTGTGTGTGTGTGGCACATGTCTTAAAAGTGAGTCTATGCAAGTGTTTATTATCAAAAGCAATCCGCAGTTTCGACCATGACACCAAGGTCACCGGATGACCACCACATATCCGGTAACAAAAATCAGAGGCTCAAAATGCAAAACTCAAATGCTGTAATGTCCTATTTTAGTTGCTAGATTTGGTGAAGGCTACTTGTTATGTGTTCTGTGGGCACAGCCAGACTCACCTCCCCATTCCACAGACCCCTGTCTTCTCAGGTTGCTTTGAGAAGAAAAAAATAAAAACAACAATGTAAATATTAAAAGCCAGGTTCAAAAATAATCATATGCTATCTAGTTCTATTTTGGGACATAGCATTTATCTTCAAGAGATCCTGATTTGCACAATGGATTTAAAAACATTCAGTCACATAAAAGTGAAAGCATTAATTTAACCTTAAGCCAAATTCAAAACCAAATTCCCTATATCCGATTTGATCATTTGTAAAATATTCTATTACAGACCATCCATCCATCCATCTTCTTCCGCTTATCCGGGGTCGGGTCGCGTGGGTAGCAGCCTAAGTAGGGAGGCCCAGACTTCCCTCTCCCCAGCCACTTGGAGCAGCTCCTCCGGGGGAATCCCAAGGCGTTCCCAGGCCAGCCGAGAAACATAGTCCCTCCAGCGTGTCCTGGGTCTTCCTCTGGGTCTCCTCCCGGTGGGACATGCCCGGAACACCTCACCAGGGAGGCGTCCAGGAGGCATCCTAACCAGATGCCCGAGCCACCTCAACTGGCTCCTCTCGATGTGGAGAAGCAGCGGCTCTACTCCGAGTCCCTCCCGGATGACTGAGCTTCTCACCCTATCTCTAAGGGAGAGTCCAGCCACCCTGCGGAGAAAACTCATTTCAGCCGCTTGTATCCGAGATCTTGTTCTTTCGGTCATAACCCAAAGCTCATGACCATAGATGAGGGTGGGAACGTAGATCGATCGGTAAATTGAGAGCTTTGCCTTTCGACTCAGCTCTCTCTTCACCACGACAGACCGGTACAGCGCCCGCTTCACTGCGGACGCTGCACCTATCCGCCTATCGATCTCACGCTCCAGTTTTCCCTCATTCGTGAACAAGATCCCGAGATACTTAAACTCCTCCACTTGGGGCAGGACCTCCTCCCCGACCCGGAGAGGGCATGCTACCCTTTTCCGGCTCAAGACCATGGCCTCGGATTTGGAGGAACTGATCCTCATCCCGGCCGCATCACACTCGGCTGCAAACCGCTCCAGTGAAAGTTGTAAATCACGAACTGATGAAGCCAGTAGGACCACATCATCTGCAAAAAACAGAGAAGCGATTCTAAGGCCACCAAAACGGATCCTCTCAACACCTTGGCTGCGCCTAGAAATTCTGTCCATAAAAGTTATGAACAGAATCGGTGACAAAGGGCAACCTTGGCGGAGTCCAACTCTCACTGGAAACGAGCCTGACTTACTGCCGGCAATGCGGACCAAGCTCTGACACCGGTCGTACAGGGACCTAACAGCCCATATCAATGGGCCTGGTACCCCATACTCCCGGAGTACCCCCACAGAACCCCCCGAGGGACGCGGTCGAATGCCTTCTCCAAGTCCACAAAGCACATGTAAACTGGTTGGGCAAACTCCCACGCACCCTCCAGGACCCTGCTGAGGGTGTAGAGCTGGTCCAGTGTTCCACGACCAGGACGAAAACCACACTGCTCCTCCTGAATCCGAGGTTCGACTATCCGACGGACCCTCCTCTCCAGAACCCCTGAATAGACCTTACCAGGGAGGCTTAAGAGTGTGATCCCCCTATACAGGTAGTCCCCGACTTACGAGTGCTCTTACTTACGAGGTCCCGGACTTACGAGCATGCATCTCATTAAATTATAATTTTTTTTAAATAAATGAATACATGTACAGTACTGGACAGTCACCAAGCACTTAGCCTATCCTAACACAGTTTTTAAAGATGAAGGAATAAGTTGAATTGTCTCCCTTTCACATAAAGGGAGCAAGCTCCCTATGGAGCCTGCAGGGAGGAGGGAGACAATTCAACTGACTCCTTCATCTTTAAAAACCGTGTTAGGATAGGCTAAGTGCTTGGTGACTGTACAATACTGTACATTTATCTATTTATAAATAAAAAACAATAAAAAAATAAAAATACTGTATATACTGTATATTTTTAATAAATTATAAATAATACACCAGGGAGGTGTAGGAGCAAAAAAAGATGCGACCTGCCCTGCCGAGAGCGGAAGTCAGAAGTTTTAGTTTGTTAAGCCTTAAAACCTAAAATATTTGGATCAGAATTTTGTAAAAAAGATTGATAGATTAGCCAAACGTTAGTAAACCATTTGGTTATATTTGTATGGTTGAAATATGCATGCACATATTTTATTTTAAATTTAAAATTCTAGTTAGCTCTCCTGCTGACTTCAGTGTTTCCGGATGCGTTTTCAGAGATTTTATCCCGTTATAATTGTTTCATAAGTGCAGAAAAATACAACGATTAACGTTTTGTGTGTATTATTTAGTCATGTTTTAAATGGAGAGTGCTAGTGGCTCAAATCAGTGTTATTATCTGTGTTTCTTTGTAGGAGACGATATCTCCAGCCCCAAACATGTTCCTGGACGAGCTGGGCCTGCTGTCAGCATAGGTTTCATCTTGTAAGTTAGTAATCATTAAATTTTTCAGATATCTGGTTGTAGTATTTATCTGGTAATGTTCTAGGCTCGGAGCAATTTTTATATAATGCTTTTTTGTAGTTTTTTTTCTAATAGAGGTTTATAAAGTTGACCTTGTGATCAGAAAGTCAGCTCAAAATACCTCAGTTATATTCACACACACACACACACACACACACACACACACACACACACACACACACACACACACACACACAGGTTTGTTTTACTATCTTTGTGGGGCCATTGCATTGACTTCCATTCATTTTTCATTCATTTCTATAGCCTAACCCTGACCTTTACCCTAAACCTAACCATTACCAATGCATACCTAAACCTAACCTTAACACATCCTCAATTCACACCTTAGTCCTAAACCTAACCCCTAACCCACCAACGGGACTTCTTCTTATGGGGCCCGGGCTTTGGGCCCCATAAGAACCAGTTGGGCCTCACAATTTGGTAAAACTCAGAAAACTGGGCCTTACAACGTAGCATAAACAAGGACACACACACACGCACACACACACACATACACACACACACACACACACACACACACATCATATATACATAATCACACTTCTTCAAACAAACCTACAAACTGTACTTTCACTCACACACAGTCATCACTGGTGGGTGCAAACCTGCTTTGATAAAAGCCATTTCCTTGTCAGATGTGCAAACGTTGGGAAACTTGTACATTTTATAATCTCATTAGGCAGAATATTCCACTGACTCATGGCAACAACAGAAAAGACGGATTTAGGTGTGGCACTGTGCAGTTTTTTTCCCATATGTATAATAGAAAACAGACAAAAAATGTTCTGCACATTTTGACTTCTGTCTGCCATAGTGCTTTGGATACTTTGGATAGCGTTATTTTCTTCTTTTATAATACATGAACCCTACAGAGTAGTTTATTCGCCATTTGATTGGCAGCAGTTAACGGGTTGTGTTTAAAATCTCATATCAGCAATCTTTACACCTCCAGATGCAGGAAAAGAGCCACCTGCATCATGAAAGACCTCACTCATCCAGCACACTCACTCTTTGCCCCACTCCCCTCAGGACGGAGGTTGAGGAGCATCAAGTGTAGAACCACTAGACTGAGGAACAGCTTCTACCCTGAGGCTGTTAGACTCATGAATAAATTAAAATAAAATAAAAAATAAACACTGCAAAATATCACATCATGCTGATGCTGATCTGTTTTCTTGTTGCTGTGTTTATCTGTGTTCATCTGTGACCATCTGCTCATACAAACTCATGTTCGTGCTGCTGTTTATTCCCACTATATTAGGCTTAGTGTATTACTAGTTGATGTTTTTCTTAGTTAATTCTAGATGTTATTACTGTTTTTCTCTTGCATTTGTTGTTGGATGTAACTGGGACCCCGTGTACATAATCTCGTTTTCATCACATGTACCACATGCGGTGCAAATGACAATAAAGACTCTCTGACTCTGACTCTCTTTACACATACAAACTGTAGCAAAAAAGCACATTTAATTTGGAGAAAAAATTATTTTAGTCTTACTTTTACTTATAAATTAAATTAAACTATAACAAAATCTATTTTTATTTTACAGAAAAGAGCTGTGAGAATTATTACAAGAAAGCCTTAATGTCATATAATACAACTCAAAGTACTGAAGTTTAATGATTTGGTGGACTATAATATTTTGTTAGTAATAGAACCCTCAAATGTTCAAATGTATCTTGTTAAGAGAGAAAGCTGCTACAGTCTAAAGGGAACTGACATTTTTGCAAAGCCAAGGTGTAGAACTAGTTTGAAGGGACGGTTTATTTCAATACAGGGAGTTGAGAGCTTTGGAGCACACGTCACTGTGTGGGCGGGTGTCGGGGGCGTGTCGGGGCGTTCCGGTCTCGACCGCCATGTTTGTTGCCTTCAGAAAAAATAAAAGAAATTCAGGAGATTTCTTGCGTCACGGTTCTGAAAAGCAGGCAAAATAAAGTGGACTGTATCCTAATAAGCTTCTCCCAGGTGAGAAAAAAAAACTACATGGAAAAAATCGGTATAATTGGAAATGTTGCCCGTTTGAAATAAATAAATAAATGGAGCAGAGACCTGGAGTAATACTTACCTCCACTGACATTCCCTTCCCAGTCATTTTAGCAGACCTGGTCTGTGTCAGTGTTTACACCACAAATAATTTTTATAATTACAAATCACTGGGAGAGCTGGTCCAATCTATGAACAGCTGGGTAGATGATTTGGACATTTTTAAAGCCCCCAGATTGTAAATACGTTGAAGGTACGTTGTTTTTGGCTCCTTAATTGTACATAAATTATTAATTTACATTTCTTTCAGAATCAAACAACCTTCTGTATGCTAGGAGTATTAAAAACTGAGAACACTTGATTTTTAAAGTATGTTTTTTAACTAAATTACAAAGGTCCAAGTTGAAAATTACCTTATTTTTAATGACTTGAGCATGTCTAATAACATGTAGACTTCAAATCTTGATTAGATTACTATAATCACTATATACAGTATATGTATTAAGATGCATATATATACTGTATATTATAGATTGTCTTTTCATTCACCATTTTAATTGTGTTCACAGGTTCTGCTCTGACTCTGAGCCACCAGAACACCGTGGGTCATGCTGAGTAACAGTGTGTCTACACACAGAAATAAAATGGTGTGTGAATCATCAAAACACCTACATTAAAATACAGCTAGCAGTAAAAAAAATCTTAAAGTTAAAGCATGTGGTTTCATCATAAACACCAACTCCTGAACTTGGAGCATCTCCTGATGGACTCAGTGTGATCGCTGCTGCCTGGAGAAAGTTCCCTCACAGATACAAGACATGCAGCATCCAGCAGCTGGAGGCAGGAGATGAAGTTTACCTGCAGAAGCATCACCCACTCTGCACAGGTGCATAATCAAACCACTGTGACCTTGTGTGGACCACACAGACATGGCTGGACGTCTACAGAAAGCATGAAGCTTCCTAAAGATATTTCTCAGAGCTTGTACTTCAAGGGAGACATAATTATGTAAAACATGCTGTTGACTTATATTTGCACATTTTTGTGTGTTTTCTATAAAATGTATTAACTCACACGTTCATCACATTTACTGGAAATGTTTAATTACATCAAATGTTTACTTCAAAATGGATCTGTTTCATTTCAAATTCAAACAATGACAACAATACGGCAAAGCAATGAAGTCCTGTATAGTACCTGACTTTTTTGTGTCACCCCTAAGAAATTCTTTGTCTAGCTGTTTTTTATTCAGCTCTGACCTGAGCTCCCTGTTTTCCTGTAAGAGACGATTAATTTCTGCTCTTCTTTGTTCGCACAACTGACATTCTGTTTGTCGCCTTTTTGCTGCTGGTTCATCTTCCTCCTCCCCATCTGCAGCGACAGTGATGTCCTCTCGTGGGGTTTCCACCGCAGACTCCACAACTTGCTCATGCTCCTCTCCAGCAGCCTCCACCACCTGTTGGTGCTCATCTCCTGCTGCCTCCATCACTGGTTGTTGCACATCTCCTGCAGCCTCCACTGCTTGTTGATTTTGCCTTTCCATCACTTCCTGGCCTTCATCTTCCCCTTGTTTTCTGCTGTAACGTCTCTTTAATGGACGAGCATGTCGGTCTGATGTTGACACTTTCACCTCGGAGTGTCCCAAGTGCAGTGTTGGAGCCCAGTCGGGATTTGACTCATCCATCTCATAAGAAGATTTGCCTTGAAGAGAACGCAGATCAGTAATATAATTATTGCCAGAAAACATTACTGTCATCCATCTAGTATATTATTTTTTTAGTTGAAATTACTGAAGTTCCATTGGTAGATTACCTTATTTTAATGGTGATGTATAAATGTCATAACAATGTACTACCCTTAAATATTCAGACACAT
>JBBPBX010080604.1:0-16131 GCA_038048925.1 Garcialebias charrua | reverse complement strand
AGTATAAAAAGTATAACTAAAATAAACTAAAGGTTTCTAGCATTGACATTTGCAAAGTGGCAAAGCAGCATATGAGTTAATGTACACAGTATATGTATGAGGTAGTAGTTGATGTTGGTATAGAGGCAAAAGTGGCATATGCAGTAAGGCACATTGGGCATCCTTAAATAAGGCTGGTCAGAGAATACTGTATATGTATCAGCAGTGGTGTAGATATAAAAGTAGTGTAAATGTAAACAGTAGTAATAAATGTAAACAGTAGTAATAAATGTAAACAGTATTAATAAATGTAAACATTGAATGTAAACAGTAGTATGTAAACAGAGAATGTAAACAGTAGTATGACTATAGGCAGTGATGTAATACAAACATTAGTGCAAATATGAGAAGTAGTGCAAACTGAATGAGCACATGACCGAGAGTTTAGTGAATAACCCGTTTGATGACACAGAGTCTAGTGTTAAAATCTTTGTGTTGTGTGGTAATGTGTGAGAAAGTTTTTTGTGTTAAGGCAGTTCAAATGGGAGGGGAGGCAGAGCAGGCAGAGTGTTTAGCATCCTGACTGCCTGATGAACAGAGCTGTCTCTCAGTCTGCTGGTTCGAGCCTGGAGACTCCTCAGTCTCCTCCCTGAAGGCAACAGTCTGAAGCAGCTGTGTAGTGGGTGTGTGGGATCACCTGCCATGCAGTGGGCTTTCCGAGTGAGGCGTTTGCTGTGTAAGTCCTGCAGTGAGGGGAAGGAGGTGCCGACGATCTTCTCAGCTGCTCTCACGATGCGCTGGAGGCTCTTGCGGCAGGATGCAGTACATGCACCAAACCACACAGTGATGCAGCTGGTCAGGACACTTTCTATGGCACCTCTGTAGAAGGTGCACATGATGGGGGTTGAAGCTCCAGCCCTTTTCAGCTTGCAGAGAAAGTAGAGGCGCTGGTGAGCCTTCTTGGCCAGTGATGCAGTGTTCCTGCTCCAGGACAGGTCCTTGAGACGTGCACTCCCAGGAACTTGGTGCTGTCTACTCTCTCCACTGCGGTGCTGTTGATGGTCAGAGGGGCATGTTGGGCATCCCTCTTCCTGAAGTCCACGACAATCTCCTTTGTCTTCTCCACGTTGAGAGTGAGATTGTTGTGTCCGCACCACAAGGCCAAGCGGCTCACCTCGTTCCTGTAGTCCGTCTCATCGTTGTTGCTGATGAGACCTACCACTGTTGTGTCATCCGCAAACTTGATGAAGTGGTTGGAGCTGTATGATGGTGTGCAGTCGTGTGTTAGCAGGGTGAATAGAAGGGCTCAGCACACATCCTTGTGGGGCCCCTGTGTTCAATGTGATGGTGCTAGATGTGTTACTCCCGACCCGTACTGCCTGTGGTCTCCCGGTCAGGAAGTCTAGCAGCCAGTTACACATTGAGGTGTTCAGCCCCAGACTGTCCAGTTTAAGGATGAGCTGTTGGGGGATGATGGTGTTGAATGCCGAGCTGAAGTCAATGAACAGCATTCTAACATAAGAGTCTTTCGTGTCCAGATGTGTGAGAGCTGTGTGGAGGGCAGAGGAGATGGCATCGTCGGTTGAGCGATTAGACCGATATGCAAATTGGAAGGGATCCAGGGAGGACAGATTTGATGTTTTTCATGACTAGCCGTTCGATGCACTTCATCAGGATGGGGGTGAGTGCTACCGGACGATAGTCATTGAGGCAGGAGCCTTCTTTGGGACAGGTATGATGGTTGTGGCTTTGAAACAGGTGGGGACGATGGCCTGATTCAGCGAGATGTTAAAGATGTCTGTGAAGACCGCTGCGAGTTCCCTGCACAGTCCTTCAGCACACGACCAGGTATGTTGTCAGGACCAGAAGCTTTCCGTGCGTTGATCTTGATGAATGATCGCCTCACGCTGTCTGAGGACAGCGCCAGCACCTGGCCATCAGGAGAGGGGGGAGTTTTTGTGCAGGTGTGCTGTTACATGCCTCAAACCGAGCAAAGAAGTCATTCAGTTCATTCAGCGTGGAGGTTGTGCTGTCACAGGTCTGGGGGGATGGTTTGTAGTTAGTGATGGTCTGTATTCCCTGTCACAGACTCTGTGTGTCCTTGCTGTCCATGAAGCGGTGAGCAATTTTCCTGGAATACTGCTTCTTGGCCTTTCTGATGCCCCGGGCCAGGTTGTTTCTGGCTGTCCTCAGGCCCACCGTCATCCATTGTCATCCATCAAGTACATTATTTTATCAACTGAAGTTATTGAAGTTCCATGATTTGGTAGACTATAATATTTTATCAGTTATGTATAGGGCTCAAAATAATGCATTACCTTTAAATATCCAAATGCATTTTGTTAAAAGACAAAGTTGTTATAATCTTAAGGGGACAGAGATGTTTGTAAAACCACAATTCAGAACTAGTTTGAAGGGACGTTCTACCTCAATCCAGGGAATTAGATTATGGAATGGCTTGGAGAATGTAGTTAAAAATGCCAAGTCAATGTTTACATTTAAGAAAATGATCAAAACGAATGTGTTAAAAAAAATATGAAATAGCGTAATGTGTATTGTATTAGTTAGAAAATTAGAAAGAGTTAGTCATTTTGTACTGTTGGTTGAAGATTATTATTGTTTAATCTGATTGTTGGAAAAAAGGGGCAGATATAATAAGATTTATTCTTCTTTCTGCTACCTTTCATTTTTTTATATTTTGTACATTATCATTTATGGGATTGTCTTGTATTGTTTCTTTTGTAAAAAAATAAACAAATTTAATAAACATAAACATGAACAAACATATACATCCATCCATCCATTCTCTTCCACTTATCCGTGGTTTTACAGCCATTTTTTTCCCGACAGTTTCAACAAAATAAGTTTGGTTTATGAGACGTTTTGCTAACAGACAAATAGTGTTGACACAACATTGACTATTAAAGTTTTAAACAAAAGTCTTGCACAATATACTGTATTTGCTGGGAAGAGGAGGCTCAGCCACTACCACATCAAAGTGTGGCACAATGTTTGTAAAACTGGGTGAGTTGTAGCCATCTTCTGTTTCCTAATCTCAGTTAGCTCTGGTGTATCTAAAATTATGTTGATTCAGAATCAAAATAAGCTTTGTTATCATTGTACTAGAATACAGTGAGATTATGTTTGCATAGTCATCCAAAAGGTGGGCGGAGTGCATGTTGCTGCTGCTACAAGAGCGCGGCCTCTTATTCTTTATCAGAATACTTTTAGATAGAAAAAGATAAAAGGCCATGAGAATGGATAGTGGTGTTACAAAAAAAGATCTCTTCAAATCTTGTTCTATCAGGACACAATTTGAGACATCAAAAAACTCTACCAGCAAGCACATTTATAAACTCAATTACATATGCATTTGACATTAAGATGTCGAGATTTGTCCATAAAGCACTTCCAGATAGGCCATATTCCTGATAAGATGTTCAGCCAGCAGTTCTGATACACCTGCACAGAAGTTCTTGGGGGTAGGGGGTGGTTGCGATAGATAATAGTTAGTCGGCCCACATCCGAGGTCAACCAGGGGAGTCAGATTCAGAAAAGCCACAATTGTTTATTTTCTTCTGGCAGACTGTTTTTTTCTTGTCAGATTTGAGCCCTGCTGGTACCGGTACTTTAAGGATCCAAAATGGCCAGATTTATGGACATCCCACTGATCCATGCTATGAGCCTTCTTCAAGGTTGACTCCAACATGCTGGTGAGTCCTAGAAGTTGCAGGTGGCCTGCAATTCTCACAAATCGCTTCCATCTTACGTTTTAGCTTGTAAGTCAGCTGATTTTGAGTACTCGTAACATGAACCAAACCTTCACACAGACTTTGGCAGTTTTCTCATGGCCAAAACTGCTGCCGATGTCTTCCGCTAAAGTCAATAATATAGGGACCCGCCGATGCCAAAAATCAGTAACCCTGCTATCATTAATCCAATTGAATAAACGTCTTCGGCATCCTCCTGAGACAGAACTGAAAGACACATCAGCTGCCACACTCCCCACGGATCCATGATGTATTCTGCAGCATGAGTCTAAGCAGTACAAGAGGGTTCACCAGGACCCTGTCATTTTGTTGAAAATATTTTGTCGACTACGTTGAAACTCCAGCTCACATGATCCATAATAGTTTTTTTTCATTGGGAAGATGTGTACCAGGAGCTCCAAGACACACACAGAGAGCAAAAAGTAGGAGAAAACATACGCCTTGAGCAAGAGGAGTGCAGAAAAAAAGGTTAGATAGTTATAAATTAACATTTAGTGGGGAACATGGAGCTAATGCATATGAAATGCTCTTTGAGCATCACTGTGGCTGCATGATGAGCTTGAGTGCCTCACCGCAAGAAGGTCCTGGGTTCAATCCTTGGTTTGGACTAGAGTTGCATTCGGTGCCAAAAAAATCTGATCCGACCTGGCCCCAGCCCGCAGTCATAATTTCTGAACTCCACTTGACCCGATAAACAGTACAGTAATTACAGGTCTGAACCCAGAATTATTTTTTAACGGTTGGGGATGCACAGCTGAATAAAAGGTGAAGAAGATTCAGAGCTGAGGGGGTGTTTGTCATTTCATGGCCATAAAAAAGCATTTAAACCCTGTTTCTGCCTGCATTCTACTGAATTAATGAAACACACAGACAGCTCTGACACATGTCTGCTTTGGGATGCACCTGTTGTAGGGAATGCGCAGCTGAATAAGGTGCACAAGATTCGGAGCTGAGCGGGTGTTTGTCCTTTCATGGCCGTAAAAGAACATTTACAACCTGCTTCTGCCTGCATTCTGATTTATTCACGGACCCTGCTCTGACACACTTCTGCTTTGGGATCTCACTTGTTTGGGTTTTTGGCAGTGCACTCAGCAGAGTGCAGCAGAAGAATGGACGTCCATTTGGGCGATGGATCGCTGTCTGGCAGTATAGTCCCATCTGAAGCTTAAATGAACTTTTTACCTCTTTCAAGGCCAGTCAGCTAGCGGTGAAATGGTCGCGTGCGGCTGGTGGATGTATGGCAGGCCATGTTATCATAATTGCGACTGATCCTGACCTAATTAAAAGCCTGAGACCGGCCCGACCTGCCCATTAACTGGCCCTAATCCGGAACGGTCCAGGCTGGGTTTTGGGTTCAGGTTAGAAATGACAGCTCTAGTTTGAACCAGGTAGATAGCTGTCAGTGCGGGGACTGCATGTTCTCCTAGTGTTTATGTGTGTTTCTTCCCACAGTTCAAAAACATGCATGGTTAGGCTGCGTTTAGGTCCAGGCCTCCCTCTGAGATCTGTGCTCTCAATGGAATTTGCCTGGTCAAATAAAAGTTTTTAAAAAATGCAAATAAAATTAAGTTAAAGCTGTTGCATGGTTGGTTTGGTTTGTACGTGTAGTATGTTTTGGCAAAGACTCTCAGCTACAGTACCACCAAGTTTTAGCACAGTGTTCATAAAACTGGCTTAGTTAATTGATTAGGTGTAGATTTACATCCAAAGATTACTTACTGCTATTGCCATTTCCCTTCAGCCATAGACATTAATACATTATTTTTAGCTGAATGTTTGGGTGTTCCTGTATATTACATAGTATGTGCTTAGTTCAGTGTTTTTGTTAAGAATTGCACAAAAGAGCAGAATAAAAAACAGTAATGTATTTTTTTTTACAATTATATAAAAGCATTGTCACTGAGGTGCCTCGTATTGATGCATAAATTCACTGTCATTTCATTAATGTGTTTAAATCTCAGAAAACTAAAGAGATGACTGAAGATGTGGGTCCCATGATCCTCCTCTGCTCACTGTCCCAAAAGCTTTGTCAACAAATACAGGCGAGACGTTTCTCAGTCGGTGCGATCACTGAGGAACAGCCTGCAGGAAGATTTCTGATTTAAAGAACACTCGCTTCTCTCCGAGTTCAAAGCGTTTGGTACAAGAAGAAAAACGCTTGGGATGGTTCTGTTGGGGGCTGTTGAACCTTTGAATTAGTTACCGTCTGTTACGTTTAGATAGTAGGCGCCCTCCTATCTCTCCTTAACTAATTTAGCTGTGCCTCTCTCACAACTTGGTGCTTTCTTGCTTTTTCATATTTGGGCTTTGCAAGATGTATATGTCCTAACATGCCTCTCTGTAATCTAACCTGCTGGAATAAGGGCTGCAGGCTCACACTGTCCATGCCTGACCTTGCTAAGAACACCATCCATGATCAGTTCGCACGTCAAAGAGCTGCAAGTGTGTGCAGCTCCAGATAAATTTAAAGCCAAAGTGCCTCAAAGAGGGGGGTTGCAGTGAATTACAAATAACCTCTGTCAGTCATTTCTGCTTTTTTTTTTTGTTTTTTTGTTTGTTTATTGCTGTTTTTTGCACCCTAAATCTGTTCTAAAAAGAGCTTTCTGTTCATTTATTTTTCATGTCTTGTTTGTTTTTTTTATCCATAGGAAGAAGAGCCCAATCTAAGCTTCCTGTGTCCCTTCAACCCCTAAAAATAAAACATCCGTAACATCAACCACTACCTGTAAACCTCCATCAACTCATCTCCTCTGTTTGCCTCAAGAGGAGAGCACAAATGCAACAGTGTGTGTGTGTGTTTGCGTGTGTGAGCCATTAGTTTGTGCATTTTTGTGCGCCTGTGTTTACGTGTCCGTGTGCACTTTTTTCTTTGTAGCAAATAAATAAATAAGTCGTCCCCTTACTCATCTCCTCCCGGAACAAATGCATCCTGAGTAAATTCTGCATTCAGAGGCACAATCTCCCATCAACAACAGCTCTCCCTTTTAAAAATGCCACGCACAGCAAGTACACACGCATGAACGTTTCAGGGATCAGACACATTTGTGCCAGCCCTCTGCTTGTCTCAGTTTGGAGGACTCCAGTGCTCCTCGGCATGTTTGATGCGTAAAAAAAAAAAGACATGGGTGTCATGTCAAGAACGACATTAGCCGAGCAGTGGAGGAGAAGAAATGGGAAGAACGCAATGAGTTTGTGTTGGAGATGGGGTGGGGGGAGGGGGTTGTTATGGGTGAGTGAGCTTTCTGTGTTTCTCTAAGGAGGGCTGAACATATGTCATACTGTATGTCTGCTTGTGCGTCTGTGCACTTTTGTTGGGTGTGTGAGTGATGCAGTATTGTCTGTTTAAATGGACAGCATGCAGACTTTCATTTGTGTCTACTGGATGTTTTTGCTGATGCTGCTGTTGCATCAATCAGCTTTAAGATGAGAAAAAAACTTATTTAAAGAACAATATTGTGACATCTAAAAAAGCTAAGTCGGGTCCTCTGGACATTCAAAAAATAATAATTTGTAGAAACGTTTCGTCTTTCATCCAAAAGACTTCCTCAGTCTGAGCGGCTGTATTCAGCTCAGTCTTATAAATAGCACCCTCTCACAGTGTTACACAACCAGTTGGCTGATGACAGCCGAAACCAGCTGCTCACATGATCAATGGTCGACACAAAACACACAATTAAATCCTCCGGCCGCATTAATTTGGCTTGAAACAGTGGGGTTCTCTGCGGATTTATCCATTAGTAACCCAGCACAACCAACCAGCTGGACAGAGTTCAGCGTCCAGTTCACCTCTGACCCGGAAGATGTCAAGATTCTATAGGTAGTCAACAGATTTAATGAAAAGTAACTAAAATACATAAAACTAACGACTCACCGTCGAGTGGTCGACACAAAACACACAATAAAATCCTCCGGCCGCGTTAATTTGGCTTGAAACAGCGGGGTTCTCTGCGGATTTATCCAAGTAACCAGCACAAACAGCTAGCCACAGAATTAGCCCCTGAGTTCACCTCTGACCCGGAAGATGTCAAGATGGAATAGTCCATTTTTAGTAGGGGGATAAAGAAATCGACCGGTTTTTTTATTGCGTATTTAATGATCGTTTTCATCGTAACT
Organism: Garcialebias charrua; assembly: GCA_038048925.1. NCBI lineage: Eukaryota > Metazoa > Chordata > Actinopteri > Cyprinodontiformes > Rivulidae > Garcialebias > Garcialebias charrua. The sequence goes on along the minus strand of JBBPBX010080604.1, from coordinate 8,269 downwards.
ATAATTATTTTTATGTTAAATGTACATTAACAAGCAGGATCAATGTTAGGGATGTAGGTGACTGGCCGGGGCGCGGCGGGGCCGGGGCCCCATGCTGATTGGGATCCCCAGGCAACGGCATCATTTACCTACATGGTAGATCCGAGTCTGTTCTCCGCTCTGCTCCCTCCCCCTCCAACCCTCCCTCCTCTCTGCTCTTTACGGTGGGGAAAAAGGTAAAACAAGCAGCTACGGAGCCAGCATAAGAGCTTGTAAATAAGTTTATTGGTTTTTACTGATAGATAATTAGTTATTAGCGGTACTGCATTTTAAATAAAAATAGCACAAATCCGCTTATGAATTATAAAAGTTAGTCAAACCACAAAAACGCTGACAAAAAGTTTAGGTCCACTGTAAGTGGATTAGCTCTCCAGCGTTCATATGCCCACCACTGACCATCAGCCTAATGATGGATCGTTAGCACACTGATGGTTGTTTGCTATTCACAGAGGGCTGAGTGATACTAGCAATAACAGCATTGTAACAATATTGTGACATCTTATTTCTGCACATGATTTTTTTTGTCCCGTTAGTCCCTATAAATAAAGGCAAGAACATCAAATCCTTTGTGATTCAGCGTTACACAAAGATGATTATAGAACAGTCCGTCGTTGACACAGATAATTATTCGACCGATTAAAAGCTGCTTTAAAAGCTTTTAGTCACATGATCACAGCTCCTCCTACCTCATGTCTGAGGAGTTTCCACTGTGGCTTTTGGCAAATGTCAAACCCGTCCATCCATTCATCCATCCATACATCCATCCAGCCATCCATTATCTTTACCCTCTTCTTACTTTGCAGGTTGCGGGTGTCACTGGTGCCCATATACAGCAGTCACTGTGAAGGAGGCGGGGGACACCCTGGACAGGCCTCTAGTCCATCCCAGAGACACATAGAGACAAACAAGACAAACAACCATTCACTCCCTCACTTACACCTAGGGACAATTTAGAGTTACCAATCAGCCTAACATTCATGTTTTTAGTTTGTGGGAGGAAACTGGAGTGCCCAGAGAAAAGAACATGCAAACTTCACCCAGAAAGGTCCCTGTCTGAGATTTGAACCAGTGACCTTAGCGCTGAGAGGCAGCAGCTTTACCATCTGAGCCAACATGCCACCAAAATGACAAACTTTTTTTTTCTTTTTAAGTTATGTTATTTTTCTGGCCACACCATTAAAACCAACTCACAGCCTAAAGTGGTCTGATGGACCTCCATCTCTACAGAAGAGCTGTCCAGCTCCAACATGGTGATCTTTAGGTTTTTTGTTTGCATCTTAGATTCATGTATTCTTTGTTCAATTCGTAAGTCTGGGTGGACCACCTTCTGTAGCTAAATATCTGAAAAATTACCTGGGTTGCAGCGATTTTAGTTATTTGATGTTGGTCGATTAGCATCCATGTTGAATTGGGTTCTTTAAAATATGTCTCCCGGTTCATGAGATGTAACGTTGTTTATTTGTCATATGCAGGTTAACAAAAGATCAACAATGCAATGAAATGTTCAAGATGAGAAGAACTGATTTCCGATATTTCCAATCTGATATTCAGTTTCAAGATATTTTGCTAACACAACAAACACGGGCAATTATGTACATAACTGCATGCCTTTCATTGTTAAATGTATTATTAATGAACACAACGACTGGAGCTTTGTGCTTGGAGAACAAAGTTGTATGTTATAGGTTTACTTTGTTATATAAAACGTTGGTTGCTTCTTTAATTTGACTCCAAGTGAAAAATGGATTAAATAAATATGTTTGCATTGATCAATGTATCCTCTCTACTGTCTAGACTGAAAAAAATCTTGATTGCATCTTTCTATAAGTTAGACACTAATTTAATATCTGTAAAAGTGGTAGCTGTATTCCATGTGGCTGAAAAGAAGTCAATTCCAATAAAACAATTTGATTCTTATACAGTTTGCTGTCTCTGTGGCAACATGTTTTCACTGAGCTTCAGTGTGATTTGGATGAGTTCAAATTAAGCCAACGTCTAATTAGATCCTGCTCCAGCAGTCTGCAGATTGACCTTTCTCTTTTATGATGTGTGATGTGATATTTATAGCAGTGAGGCATTTCAACTTTTTTACTTTGTATATATTCTTTGCATAAGCCTTTTAATGCAGTATTTTGTTAAACCAAATAAAAATGAAGCGTTGGCGCTGGGGGATCCTGGTTGCACACAGACTGGTTTAGCCTTTCAGTCCCTCTTTCTTTTGGACACATTCCACATAGTTCTGTGTGTGGGCAGCCTTCCCGTGGAGTCGGCCTGGTCATGTTGCCATTGAGATGGCTAAAATGCTCCACAGGTCACGCCTTGTCTCTTCTTGTCAGCGCACGCAGGTAACATAATGTAATGTATCCCTCCTCTTGGTATAACCGAGCGGCCTGGGGTTTTGGCACAACTTTAGCTCGGTGTGTGCAGCAGTGCAAGGGGCCATCCACCTAATTGAATTATCCGAGTGCAAAAACAGGCATCAGACAGGATTCGTGTCAAACTTGCCCCGAAGCGTCCATCCAGCCAGTTACTGTAAGCGGGCAGCGCTCTCTGGTTATTCAAGGAAAAACAGATGCAATGTGTGCCGATTCATGCAGGTCCATCTGCAGAAATGTGTGTTTCTTCTGTGTGTAATGAGTGCGAGTGCGAGCGGTTGCGCGTGTGTGGGAAGCGTGCTCTTGTGTGCGTGTGCCACGGAGCTCCGAAGAGAGCACTCTAATTTCCGTCTCGGAGGGAAGTGTGATTGAACACGAACCCTTTCGCCAGCGGGTCGAAACAGTCACACGCTGCAACAACACAAGGGGAGGCATAAAATAAGAAGTCTTTTTCTGTCCCATTTTTTTTCCCTCTGCGCCGTCTCCAGCCAGGCCTTTCTCTGCTTCCATTCACATACATTTTGATATTTTTCATTCTCCTCTCTAAGAAAACTTTCTCGTTTTAAACTTTGATTTTTTTTAATTTTCACCAAATTCACTGTTGAAGGATGAAATGATGTGTTGAGATTTAGCAAATCAGAGTGCTTTCCTGTGAGAATTAAAGGTCCACTGACATCATCTTACAAATTTGCATGAAATGATAGAAGATATATATATTTTATCATTCAACTATGTTCGTTTTTGCAAACAAAATGATAAAGTAATGAAAATTCCTTTCAAAGTGAGATTAAAATTAAAAACCGTTTTTCTCTCTGAAAAATCCGACTACAAGCGAATGCAACATATGTGACGTTGCGAGGAGAAGTCTTTAGAACGCCCCATATAAATATTCATGGCGAACAAGAAATAAAACAACAAAATTATCAATCTAAGTTAAGATTTGAGCTATTTGTCTTTAGTTTTGGAAGCAGGAAGTTAGATGAGCAGAAACAGCAGGTTCTAATTTAGGTCTGCACCCGTATGTATTTGACTCTTACCTGTTCAGGAAACAGGGAGCTCAGTCCGAGGGGAGGCAGCTTTATTTATTCCATTTTTGACGAAGGTCTTACATCTTTTGGGAAAGTGAAAAGGCTCACTTGTTCACTGATGATATTAGAACACCCAAATGCAACATAACCGGCATTTTTCAAGTTGTACAAAAAAAAGGCGATCTGGATGAGAATGAATATGCGTTAATGGCAGACGAAGACTGACGGTCCTGCTCCCTATGTCACAAATGTTGCATTCGCTTGTAGTCGGATTTTTCAGAGATAAAAGCGGTTTTTAATTTTAATCTCACTTTGAAAGGAATTTTCATTAATTTATCATTTTGTATGCAAAAACAAACATAGTTGAATGATAATATATATATATCTTCTATCATTTCATGCAAATTTGTAAGATGATGTCAGTGGACCTTTAAAGCCTCTGGACACCATCCTGCAAATATTGGTGTGTGGGGGGAGGGGGGTGTTGTTGACCATCTGGCTATGGACAGACTTGACCGTGGATACAGTCAAAATAGATTAGCATGAGGTGGAGGGGAAAGCCCCTTTTCTCTCCTTCATTTAACTCGTCCCTCCTCGTCTCCCTTGCTTCATTTAACCTGCTCCACTTCTTTAATTCATGTGATTGTGCATGTGCGTTTGAACCGTAATTATGCATTGTGTGTGGATCTAAATGGATTCACGCACCACCATTTTATAAATATGTCTTACGCCTGTGAGGATTTTTTTTTAAAAACAGCTCTCCATAACATAAATGCTCCTTTGAGTCGAAGCTTCATAGCTGGGTTCAGGGTAATGTTACATTAAGCCTCGGGGCGCTCATGACAAGTCAATCTAATCTCCTTTTAGGTCAAGGAACCATGACTGTGTGTGAGTGAGCTAACGTCCAGGCTTCTCTCTGAAATGTCACTAAGTGTGATTATCTTGTATTGGTCAGTAATTGAGAACAAGCGACCTATTGCCTGCTAACCTGCTGAACGCTAACCCCTGCGTGATTGGCATAAGCTTAAAAAAGTGTGCCTACATTAACTCTGTGCCGATTAAAACGTTGATTAATAAGGCTAATGGTGGAAAAGCAGCGTCGCTTAGGGCTGAAGCACTCAGACAAACAGCCCTGGGGAGGGATTGGGGAGACCAGAGAGTTGCTGAGAGCGTGGAAAAGAGCAGAGACGGAGCATGTGTTTGGATTCCCCTCATCTCTTCATGTGCTGCAGCCTGTTTGGCATGCATTCACCACGAGTGACTGTGACCTCTGCTTTGGCATGCTGCGAGTGTAAGTCGTATTAGTGAGAGTTTGAGTGTGTGTGTGTGTGTGTGTGTGGGTGGATGGATGCTCATGTGCATTATAACCACATGGGTCTGTGCTCCTTTGTATGTGTGGTTGTGTTCGTTCAAAGTTGGCTCTGTGTGAAAGGAGCTAAGCAGGAGTCAACCGGAGAATGATTTTGGGCAGTTTGTCTGCAGCTCCACGGTGACGTAGTTACTGCAGAGCTGCTCAGTCTTGTTTGAGGGGGGTGAGCCGTAGGGACTAAACATGTCTCACTGACTGACTGACTCCCCTTTGTTAAAATGTGCGTTTGCCAGATGAGGCGTGCAGCACTCTCGAGGCAAAATGATACAGCACCATAAATTGACCTTGATGGGATGTCATGGGAGGAGTGAATTTATTCCCCTTTTATTTGTATTTTCTATCCAAATGTTGAGTGCAGATGTACATGTCATTGTTAGTTTTTTATCCCCAAATGTTGCTTTGAGCTGCAATGTTTGCTTTTCGAGCTGTGGTCCTGCATTTTTATTTTTTTTCCTATCCTGAGTCCGATTGAAATGCCTGCACAGTGTCACTAATTTCAAATGTCTGCATACATTACAGGTGCTGAATAATAATGCAGCCGGTGCACGGAGTGGCTCAAAATAGTTTAAACAGCTCCTTTATCATCTACCAGGTGGCGTCTTTAGCAAAAACTTGGCATAATTTTCCCAGATGGGGCAGCCCTGTCCCCAATTCTATTTTAAGGAATGATGAGCTAATTAAAGACTTACTGCATACCAGAACTCCACTTTCATAGGAATTAAGTTTTTGTTAAACTGTTTAGTGCAATTGTCAGTGATCAAACACATCTTAATCCAACTAATATAGTTGGCTGAAAATCATGTTGTATTTTAAAGGTATTCGTTGAAAAGGATAAAATCAAAGATTAAAGCAGATATCCAGAACTATATACGTACTCCAGTAGTTTTCTAGTTACCGTATTCTCCGGCCTATAAGTCGCACCAGTCCAATTATGTCCAATGAAGTGGAAAAATCCACGTATAAGTCGCACCGGCCTATAAGTCGCACCTCACGGCACAAAACGAGCACGCGCAGCAACAACAGACCTGCAGTGCAGCAAACAGACCTGCATCTCTTTGATCTTTAAAGATAAACACATAAAAAATATATTTTTGTTAGCTGACATTACAGTAAAAGTGTGTCTCAGTTTAACTTTTCTTGATAAATGCACTTTGACGGTTAAAAACCGTTAAATTAAGTGACCATTTTTTGACCAAAGTGGGAAAAAAAAGAAAAATCCACGTATAAGTCGCACTGGCCTATAAGTCACAGGGCTTGGAAATGTAGGCAAAAAGGTGTGACTTGTAGGCAGGAGAATACGGTACACCGAATGCAATTGTTAAATGTGGGTCCACAATCAGTATAAACAAAGCACTCAGGTGAGTCTGCTGAAAACCACGTGGAAGCTCAAGACATAAGACTGACACATGATTGGTGTTTGTTTCAGTAAATGTATAGGAGGGACAAGCTAAGCTTAAACAAGCTAAGTGTATCAACAAAGACATTTGGGTGGAAATACAAGAATGTATCTGCTGCTAAACCCTAAAGAAAAGAGAAAGATCGAGTTAGACAGCTGTTTAAAATCAATGTCAGGGATCAAGGAGGGTGATGGGACACCATAAAGACAGAGAGTGGCATTCAAACACATGCAGCTTTTGCTAACAGTCTGTTAGACCAGTAAGTTTGATGTTTGACCAATTTTCAGCCAATTTGGCTGTTTTCAGAGGGGAACAAACACACATGATGGTCAGCATCCCATCACAAATTTAGCTTACAAATTTTTAATTTAAGGACACATTACACATCTAGGAAAAAACATAATGCGATTTAAATACGTCATTTCATTTAAGGTATGTCTTTTTGTAAGAAATCACCTAAAAATAGTGGCTGTGCAAACAGAAAAGTCAAACAAAAGCCATCATTAACCAAAACCAAAAACTTTTTTTTTTTTTACAGTGGGCAAAAGCAAAGCAGGCATGGGCTCTGGGCAGGTTTTCATTAATTCAAAGGATGTTCATTGAGAAAACTTTCTTTTTCAATATGTTAAAGCATCTTGTTATAAGACAAAAAACTTGATGACTTCCCTTTAAGAAAAATATTGTTAACCAACATGGCCTGAAAAGTACCTGGATCTCAATCCAGTTGAAAATCTCTGGGGGAAATTGGAGAAATGGTTGATGACAAGACTCCAATCTGCAAAGTTGATCTGACAATAAGAGACAGTTGGAGCCAGACTGTTTGTCATAAGTTAGGTCCATGTCACAGACTCTAGCTTTAATAAAAAAGCACTATAAGGTACTATTGGTGCAGTATTTTTGTCATGTCTCCATATTTTTTTCTTCAGAATTTGATGATGTCGTTTTTTTTCCACTACTTGATTAAAAAAAGAAAATGACCAATTCCAGAAATGATGTATTTTTTTATGTTTCCTAATGCTAGTGGGTATATAAAGTGGGTATTTTGTAAAATTGTATGTTTTTCTTTATTTTTTTCATTTGTTTAATAGAAAATAAAGAAATAAAGGAACATTCTGTTGGAGAGATGATACAAAAACTTTCGTCGGTGCGTTCATGTCGGCCATGTCAGGTCTGTTTTGTCTTTTACAGCTTTTGTTCTCTCTGTTTTGTTAAAATCTGGCAACAGAACAGGTTAAGATCATCCAGCTCACAACAATATCATGCTTTGGAATAAAGAACAACTTTTAAAAATCCTGAATATTCTTCATAAAGCCTTGCAATGCAATAAGGAAGAACCAATAATTTAATTTAAGAAATATCAATTAATGTCACAAATATTTGTGCTGATACCCTCAAAAATTATATCTTCAGAAATAAAAGTGTAAGGTTTGGGACTGCACAAAACAAACCATAAAACACAAGTCTAGTTTTAAAAAGGGGCATAGTTTCCACTACAACAGCAAGACCTTTTCTAAATGTGGTCAAAACTGTTACACATGTTTACATGTCCATTAAAATAAAGCTGTCCTTTTTTTGCTCTTTCAGCTGAAAAATGCTTCCACAGAGAAACCTCCACCTTGAAGCTTTTACTTCAGGACTCTATTGAAATTGTGCAAACCTTGCACGGACAATTAACTTTTTCTTCAGTAGAAGCATTGAAAGTTATGGTTTTCTTGGAATTTAACAAAATGTCCAAAGTAGACTTTTGTGATTGAACCCTTTTGATGGCAAAAGTGGACAAAAATGTGCAGCTTCAGCAAAGAAGAAAATTCCAAAAATAATGAGTGAGATACTTTCCAATACATCCTGAATGTGGAATTAATAATTATTGTAGATAAATGGAAGATCAGAGATTGACCCCTAAATTTGACAAATTTCCACAGAGACAAAAAGATAAACATGTTAATTCAAATGGAAATAATCATGTAGTGAAATTATTAACATGAAATGGTTGTTTCTGTGGACGTCTGCCCTCCTATCAGATAGCCTACAAGTAATGTCAAAATGCAACAAGTGTATGTA
>JBBPBX010080603.1:0-12085 GCA_038048925.1 Garcialebias charrua | reverse complement strand
CTCCCCAGCACCTTAAATTAAACCTTAGGCCTCCCTCTGCTTCATGTGTGTGCTCACATGAATGATGGGGAAAATGCAGAGCATTTATTTCCTCATTGGTGATTAACAAAGTAAACATTAGTATAAATAATAATACATGTAACTTCTAACAGAACTTGATGTCTCACTGCATGGACCAGAGGTCTGGAATCTGTGGCTTCACTTTAACTTTGTATTTTAATGTTTTAAAATATGATAATAACAATATGATAATAATTTCCCCACAAATATGGAAAAGACTCTCGCCATGATAGGTATTTTTTAAATTTGATCAAAGGAGGTACAGTATAAACAATAATACGTATTTTTTCCTCTTCACGTAAACACTGTGTTTTTTTGCCATAATATGAAAAAATGCCAATATCAAAAATATTTTAAAACTAATTTTTAATTGTATAATTTACCTCATCACTGCTTTTTGTATGCAAAATATTTAAATAAAGTTATTCTGTTCAATCATTAGATGGAATAAGGGAAAAGGGAAGCTAACTAATTAAGAAAACAAAAATGAAAGTTCTGTTTGACTAATAAGTCTGATTATTACCAAGTCAAGTAGGTTTTATTATCATTCACATCACATGTGGTACATTAGATGGAATGAAATTGTGTACACAGGCAAGGGCGTAGATTTCATCTCATTATTGGGGGGGACCATAAACAGGGAATTTTTTTAAGAGCAATTTTGGGGGGGTCGGCAAAGTTACAGTGAAATGTAATGCAAAATGTACAGAGGGAAGTTTATCCAAACTGCATGCATATACTATGCAGAATAATCAGCAATAATATTGATTTAAATGGCATGTATTTAGTAGTCTTAATACTACTATTAATCAGTACAATAGTGACACTCATTACTCTTATAATTTTTTTTAATGTGTTCAATCTTTGCCACTTGTCAAAATGACAAGTGGCAAAAATAGGTCCCCTCTAAATATTGTTTAATTTTCTGTTTGGCTTGTATTCATAGATTGCTGTGGTCAGTGTCACTGATAATCTGGTACAACACCTTCCCAAAATCTTAAAGCTTAAAAAGAAAACAGTTTTCAAGGAGAAGAAATACTTTAATGCAGGGGTCACCAAACTTTTTGAGACTGAGAGCTACTTCAGTGGAACCAAGAGGCACAAAGGTCCACTTGTTCGTTCCAAACAAATTTGCATGGTTCAACTTTAATTATAGTATTAATAATAATACATTTACATACATGTGAATATATGACTGCCTGATCACATCTGATCTGGTCTGTATTATTAAAGACTCCACACAATGATTTAGCTTGGTAAATATGATCAATTATTATTGATAATTACCAGTAGTGATTAGAACTCTCAATCAAGAACTTGAGTCCTCAGTTTGAATAATTTTTTGGCTCTTCTGTGCAAATGTAAATTGTTCTTAGCTTTGACTGGGAGTGTGGATGGTTGTTTGTCTCTTTGTCTGTCTCTGTGATGGACTGGAGACCTGTCCTGGGTGTCTCTGTGATGGACTGGTGACCTGTCCTGGGTGTCTCTGGTGACTTGTCCTGGGTGTCTCTGGTGACCTGTCCTGGGTGTCCCTGCCTTCACACAAAAGCAGCTGAGATTGGTTCCAGTCCTAAACAAGGGGGCATAATGGATTACTTATTAACTGATATTTAAACATAAAACACTATTTCTTTTATGTTAAACTCAATCTGTACCATTTGAAATTCATTGTATTTTATAAATATTTTATTAACTGTTTTGTAGAAATGAACACGTTTGTAACATTCATACAAAATATGCCTTTTACTATTAACATATATGTAGCATTTTTTTAAGAACCTATTAAGAATAAAATCTTCCAGTTGCAGATACAAAATATTAATAATGTAATATAATAAACAGTGACATTTTTTAATTAATCATGTGACATAAGTATTGATCCTCAACATTTTTTATAATAATAATTTATTTATAAAGCCCTTTAAAACAACCACAGCTGCAACAAAGTGCTACACATATAAAATCATTTTAACTAATCATCACATCTTCTCTACTCTTTTTTAAATTAATTATCTTTCACATATTTTATCATTACTTCTTTCAAGAGCTCCACACCTGAAAATATGATGAATGTGAATCCATCCTGCTCAAAGCTGCGCTGACATTCTACTGTCTGTTGCAGCCACCAGGGAGCTAGTTAGCATTGAAGCTAGCGTGTTAGCTGATGAAGTGTCGCTCCTCGTTGCGTTTTGCTGTTGCTACAGCCACTAATGAGACACAGACACACTTGTCTTTCAACACTGTAAAAGACCTTTTCCTCCCAGTCACTGTCACCTATGTTTTAAGTAGCTACTTACTGGAAGTTAATAGTTTGTGCTGCAGCTCACTCCCACCCAGCGACTCCGCGCCGAGCCTGTGACTCCGGTGCTGTTGTTGTTCCTCGTAAACATTGGACTAAACCATTTGCAGCAAATTTTCCTTTTTTTTTCTTAGAATAATGGCGGATTTCTCTCTTTTTTTTGCCTTTTTATATTTATATTGTTTAAAGACACGGTTTCCTTTATAGAGCTTTGGCGTGACATCACTGTGTGTTACTCTGCAGCCTTATTGCTTGTTTTCGAAGAGTCAGACGAAGACTTTTTAACATGGAGGGTGAACTTATGGATGTTTCTCAGCGGCCTACGCGACACGTCAGCGCCTCATTTGCCCTGCCCAAAATGGCGTCTGCCTCTGGGTCCCCTTTGGAGGGAGGAGTTAATGTAAACAGATTTTTGAAGGGCGTGGCCTTATCATAAACAGCTGTTCAGAACGGAAGTGAGAAAAGGCACAACTAGAAAGGGGATATTTTATTATCTAAGAATTATTTTGTGCATTAAATTGAATAAACATAGTCTGGATAGCCCACAGACATACCATAAAAATTTATAAAAACAATATTTGGTCCCCTTTAAAAGAAATAGCCGACAGAAAATCAGGAGCAAACACACGTTGCTTGTTATGTATTTTTAAATTATGTCTTTCTTCGCGATCAAGTAACATTAGAAAGTTTTTTTATTCAGGGAGGGTTTATTAATGAGAGTTTTGGATGATTTACTGTCTTAAAATGATAGATCTCAAACGCGATCGGGACTCTGTTAGCTTAGCCCAAGAACAAAGAAGCCACATCACGAAGCTAACCCCACTTAGCTACTGTGTATGAAATAAACTGTGTCTAAATCACTTTTCAATTGAACGAGTAACTGTATTTGATTAATAATTAACCCTTCGATTACTTTAATACATTCAAGTACTAACAATTAGGTTCGAACCCCAGTCACGGCATAACTTGTGGTGTGTTTGAGCAGCACATCCCAATTGCTCCCCGGCGCGCTTTCTATAGCTGCCCACTGCCCCACCTGGTGGTGATTGGGTTAAATGCAGAGTCAAATTTCGTCTTGTATGGAAACATACACAGATGACAAAAATGTGACATTATTATTATTATAAGTTGTGTTTGTTCGTTGCTAACAAACTAGCCGAGATAACATCAGGACAAAACACACGTTGCTATTTATGTATTTTTAAATTATGTCTGCGCGATCAAGTAACATCAGGAAGTTTATTTATTCAGGGAGGGTTTATTAATGAGAGTTTTGGATGATTTACTGTTTTAAAATGATAGATCTCAAACGCAATCGGACATGCTCAAAGCCACGAAGCTCCCCGCACGTTTTTTCAAAGCTGAACCATGTATTAAGTTTTCCATTAAAGGTGCAGTCTGCAGTTTCTGTAGAACGCAGCACTTAACAGGCAAAGCATTCTGATCCCTCCCCCTCAGAGCCATATATGGCTCTGCTCCCCCTTGCTCTGCTGAAATTCAAATTCAAGCTCTGTTTTTATTGGCTGGTTACAAACTCTGTTTTTATTGGCTGGTTAATGGCGGGTCACTGTGGCTTTTTAGAAATGCTTTTAGTAACACCTGGAGAAGCAACTTTGTCTAACATCAGTCTGTCAGGAGATAGTGACAAAGTGAAGAAATATGTAAAAAATATATTTTTAGAAAACTTACAGACTGCACTACAGAAACTGCAGACTGTACCTGCATATATTCATCAACCTTGCTCTCGACGGAGGCAGTCGCAACCCTTCCCTCTCCTGTCCTTCCCCCCCCTGCTGCTGGCAGCTCCTCAGCTAAGCACCTCGAACGCAAATTAAGATGGATTGGAGGTTTGGGCATTCGATTCTACAAACAAGATCTCTACAGAAGGAACGGCACAAGGGGAGCCTTCCCACCCTCACAGAGTGACGGAGGATACGCCATGGATTCCGCCATGGATTCCGTGGATTCCTGGGAGTGCTCTGTGGAGGTGAAGAATCTTGGATTATATTGGATTATGATGGCAGCGCTTTGCTTTTTTTGGCGTTTGTGGAGCACTGGTCTATCGCAAAATGAGGGAGACTTCAGCAGGACTTAACTGCCTGGAGCACCCGATGTCTGGTCTGCGCCGTGACCTCGAGAAATCAGCTGTTTGTGAGCTTATCCAGAGGGTGAAACAGCTCACCCACGGATTTGGACTCTGGACGCTGTGGTCAACATCAGAAATCAGCTGTTTGCGAGCTTATCCAGAGGGTGAACAGATCACCCTCGGATTGGGACTCTGGTCAGCTGTGGTCAACATCTGAGGTCAGAGCTTGGATCAGTGGAAAAAGTCCCGAATTGGATTGGAACAGAATCGCCCTTACAGACTGAAGGCCACAGAAATTACAATGTGTGCCTGATGTGAAAATATTTGTTAATTCTTATCTGACTCCCTTGGAAACAGCCTTGGGAAAGGCTGGATATCTAATTTCTCCTGAGATGTGCTTACTGTGGAAAAAATAGCTGCTGTTTGTCTTGTCTGCTACCCCCCCCGGAGAACTTTTCTATGAGCGTTATCGGAGGCATCCGGAATGTATCATGGACAGATCCTCCCTGCCTCAGTCTCAACATGCAACATGTAACTGTCCTTATGTGCTTATGGTATGGTTTTTACTGTGTCATGCGGTGTCTTGCAGACAAAATGTGATACATTTTTTTTAATACCAATGCTGTAACCCCCATGTTTACTTACCTTTTTTCACACCTTTGACCTTCATCCCGAGACGGATGAGAGAGGCCACGCTGAAGAACATGTCATGTGTTTTGAATAAGCAGCAGCTTTACATTCTCTACCCCTCTTCTGGATGACTGTGTATACATAATCACGTTGTACCTGGTGCAATGTTAATAAAAGCTCTTGTATCTTGTATCTTGTATCTAATAGAGTACCGGTATACAATATGATTTGAGCAAGATTAAAACTTCTACTGCGTATATTGACAAAAGTTACTTTACGTTGAAGAAACAACCCCATAAAATTATTCGTTGTCAGACTCAACCTTATGAAAAGCACTGTTAATTTTCTTATTTACTCATTTCATAAATGCCAATTAAATCATGGGATCTAATCATTTCATGAATGATATAGTGAATTCGAATCATATTCTTTAATTTAGACAGTAGAAAATTTAGATGGCTAATTACAAATTTCATTCTGTCAACAATAATGTCAAAATACTTTGGGTGCTACACAACAATACTAAAATACCCACTTTTGCATAATAAATAATAATAATAAAAAATTGGTAAAATAGCTAAATAAATAATATGATATACCGGTAAGTAAGTTTTTAATATATCATCACTCACAATTCCACCAACCTAAAAAATTACATTTATGTGTATGTTAAATATTTTTTGAACTTCTGTTAATGTTTATAGTGTGTAATGTTGTTGTATTTCTCTCTCTAGGAAATAGCTGAACTTATGTCCAGCTTTCCAGAATCAACAATCTCAACATCTGATGAACCAGAAGAGCCATGCCCATCAACTAGTCAGGTTACCACGGTAAAGTTCTGTCTTAAAAATCGCAATTAAAACTTGCAACATAGTAAAAAAAAAAGAAACATATATAAATTGTGATTGTGAATTATACTGTATAATTTTTATTTCTGTTTTCTTAGACTACCGGTACTCAAACCACACAAACAAGGTACAACTCAAGATGTGTCGGAGTACAAGTTTGTTTAATGAAGGGCCCAAAGAACAAAGGTATTTGGAAAAATGTCAACACTTCGGTCTCAATAATTGTTTTTGCAGAACAGTGTAAAGACTAAAGTAATGGATAATTATTTAGTGTAGGCTACTTGCAGTATCATTCATGGTGTTGTCATTGGCAATATTGTCTACATTACAATATTTAAACAATACTAAAACTTCATTTGATGCAAACCTAATTTATTTCTTTTTTTTTTTGGTAATTCTAATCATTATATTACAAAATACATTTAATTAGTTGTCTGTTGTTTGTTTGTTTTTCCTCAGGTAAACAGGCTTCAGTTATCCATATAGATGTGGGCACACAAACCGACATTTCTCCACTTTTCATTTCACCAACACATACAGTTACGTCAGACATAGAACTTCATAGCATGTACAGATTCATACATTTCTGATATTTTTTTTATTATTAATAAATTTAAAATATTAAAAAAAACAATGTCAAACAGACATTATTTTGGTGTCATAGCATTTTATAAAATGAGTAAATTGTCAATGTACCGTTTGTTTAACATCTTAAAAATAATTAATGTATTTGTTTAAACTTTTTATCATTAAAAACCAAAAAATTACATATGTAATTTTTTATGTAAATTATAAAGATATGTATGATCAAAAACGGTGTTCAATACAGAAACAACTGCACTTTATTTGTAACAGAAAACGTTTCGCTCTCTATCCATAGGGCTTTCTCAATTCAATTGGATAGAGGGTGAAACGTTTTCTGTTACAAATAAAGTCCAGTTGTTTCGGTATTGAATGCCTTTTTTGATTTTATCATGTCCTGGACAACTGAGAATCTCCACCAGCATATATTTATATAATTTTGTGATATTTAAGATCTTTGCTTTATTTACAGTGGAGAAATATTTATAAAACAATACAATTGTTTTGTGTTATTGAATTCAAAACATTTTTATGATAAAACTACACAGTAAGTCAGTAACTAAGCAGTAATCATTAAATACACTGATGTAATTTAGACATCATTTCAGTGAAAATTCGTTTTTGATGCGATGATTCATATATAAACTCTTAAGATATAGTGAACATTCAGTGTATTTACACATGCACATCTGTGTATGTTTCCACATCTGTGGAAATAAGAATTATGTTTTTCATGAAGGTTCATGCTCAGTAATCCAGGTATCAAATCTGATCATTCTCAATCAGCGTGCTGGAACTATTCTGACTGATGAAGCCCTCTGGAGTGAGGGTGAAACGTTTCTACTAAAAAAAAACTGTCCAGATGACCTGATTGAGAATTATTGCATGTTTTTCATGTTAAAATAAACGTTTAAAAAGTACAGATACTTGCAATTGAACCCCTGGCAATAGCACTTAGAGGCAACACGAACATTGTAGGTGTGAGAAGGAACGGCATTGAAACTAAGATATCTTTATACGCAGATGATCTCCTTTTATACATCTCCAATCTGGATGTCTCCATTCCGGCAGCACTTGATAAATTTGGTCAGTTGTCTGGGTATAAACTAAACCTTAATAAGAGCGAACTATTTCCAATTAATGCATTGGCTAAGAATTACCCACTACACACACTACCCTTTAAGGTTGTAGATCACGAATTTACTTATCTAGGAATTAAGGTGACATTCAAACACAGGGACCTCTTTAAAGCCAACTTCTCCCCTTTATTAACACATATTAAGGAGGACTTCGACCGCTGGTCGGTGCTGGGTCTCTCGTTGGCGGCCAGGGTAAATACGATTAAAATGAACATTTTACCGCGCTTCTCCTACCTATTTCAACGTATCCCTATTTTTCTTCCACAATCCTTTTTTAACAAACTAGACAGCATAATCACCAGATTCCTGTGGAATGGGAAAGCTCCTCGCATACGCACTCAACTTCTTCAAAGGCCCAGGAAGCTTGGTGGGATGGCACTTCCAAACTTTAGATTTTATTACTGGGCCTCAAACATTGGTCTTTTCAGATATTGGCTTGAGGCAGACAATCCCTCTTCCCCAGCTTGGGTCACTATGGAAGCCAAGTCGGTGAGGCCTACATCTCTGGCAGCTCTGCTATATTCACCGTTGCAATCCTCGACTAAACCCTACACTTCCAGCAAATTGGTGGAGGGGTCTTTGAGGCTGTGGAAGCAATTCAGACGACACTTCGGCTTACAATCCATATCTGTACATGCCCCTATAGCTTCAAATCACACTTTTCCACCGTCTCTTTCAGACAATGCTTTCTTGACATGGCAGAGAAAGGGAATCTTAACCTTTCATGATATGTATATCAATGACACCTTCGCCTCGTTTCAACAAATCGTCGAGAAGTTTGATATCCCTCGCCAACACTTCTTTAGGTATTTACAAGTGCGTAGCTTTATCAGCTCCACATATCCAAACTTCCCCAATCTTCCCTTGGACACACCCTTAGATATGTTTCTAATACCCCAGGTCAAATTGAAGGGAGCTATATCTTTCACCTACAACCAAATTATGGGCCTACGTCCACAAACTTTAAATTCAATCAAACTACTTTGGGAGGAGGACCTTGGACTGACCTTTTCAGAGGATCTATGGGCACAGATTTTATCATCTGTGCACGGGTCCTCCATTTGTGCTAGGCATAGCTTGATTCAATGCAAACTTATACACCGTATCTATTATACTAAGGCGCGTTTGGCCAAGTTTTATAGCAATGTCTCTCCTACATGTGATAGGTGCCAACATTCCCCAGCTAACCTAATTCATACTATCTGGTCGTGTCCTCAGCTTTATCAATATTGGTCCAAAGTCTTTGCTATCCTATCGGACATCTTCGACAGGCAATTAGAACCTGACCCCCTAACTGCCTTATTTGGAATTGCTCCTACACAGTCCACCCTTTCCACCTCCCAGAAATCCTCCCTGGCCTTTTTGACCTTTTTGGCACGAAGAGTGATTATCACAAAATGGAAATCATCCCAACCTCCCTCGTATACCCATTGGCTCCGAGACGTACTGTACTTCATTAAGCTTGAAAAAATTTGTTTTACTCTAAAAGGCTCTTCTGCTAAATTCTTAGGATTGTGGAGCCCTCTTTTAAGAACCCTTAAAAATATGGATTTCCCTAATATTCCAGACTGAATAGGTGATTTGCTTGCAGCTGGTGTTTACTCTTGTTTTCTTTTTTCATTGCTGTGTAACCCCTCTTTCCTTCTCCTTCCTGTCCTGCTCTTGCTCCTTGGAATTGACTCGACTGTTCCAACCATAGATATCATATATAGAACACTAGATACCGCATGGCCCGCTCTCGCCTATTGGAGCTGACGAGATTTCAGGCGGCCATCTTGGCGCTGTCGTCCGCTCCACTCAGCCTTATATATTTGGCTGGCACAATAAAGTATCAGCGCATTTAATCAATCATAACACGCTGAATAGTAATCCCATTGCCACATATTTAAATGTTAGGCATACAGCTATTAAAACTGCATGTATAGGAACATATATTTTAGCATATTTAAATAATTTTGGTGGAATACCATACTTAATTAATAATAATAATAATAATGAATTCAATTTATAACGCACTTTTCATTAATGAAAATCTCAAAGTGCTACAAGGTGCAACAGAAATTAAATGTCAATAAACAAGTAATAAAACAAGTAAAATCAATAACAGTATCAACTAAGATCAAAAGTAGAATCATGAGGAGGCAGAGTATGCTCGGTTGAAAAGAAAGGTCTTCAAGCCGCTCTTAAAGTCAACCACAGACTGTGGGACCCTCAGACAGTCAGGAAGAGAGTTCCACAGGCGGGGGGCAGCCACACTGAAAGCCCGGTCTCCCATGGTCCTTAATTTGGTTCTCGGAATGTGAAGGAGATTACTGTTCTGTGACCGCAGCGACCGGGTGGATGAGTGTGGAATAAGAATATCCTTCAGATAATCTGGTGAAGCTCCATGTAAGCATTGATGTGTAATGAGAGCAGTTTTGTACTGAATTCTGTAGGCGACAGGAAGCCAATGAAGGTTATGAAGAATGGGCGTAATATGTTCAAATTTACGAACTCGCAACAAGATCCTTGCTGCACTGTTTTGAATATACTGAAGTTTCTGAAGGTTTTTGCCAGGGATTCCAATAAACAGGGAGTTGCAGTAGTCGAGCCTGGAGGAGACAAAAGCATGGACGAGCTTCTCAGCATCGGAAAAAGTTAGGGATGGGCGAAGTCTAGAGATGTTTCGAAGATGGAAGAAGCAAGTTTTAAACAGAAGCTTAATGTGATTTTCAAATGTAAGATTGGAGTCCATTTTTATTCCAAGATTAGTAACAGAGGTGGAGAGGGGGATGTCTTGTCCAGAAAAGGAAAGTGTTGTTATAGTAGATGTCTGTACCTGGTGAGGGGTGCCAATCAGTATGGCCTCGGTCTTGGAGCAGTTTAATTGAAGAAAGTTCTGATTCATCCATGCCCTAATTGCCTCCAGGCAGGCAGAGAGGGCAGTGAGTGAAGATGGAGATGACAAGGTGGAAGATGAGGATGCTCCAGTCCTGATGTAAAGCTGTGTATCGTCGGCATAACAGTGAAAAGAAATGTTGAACTGATTAATAATTTGACCTAAAGGCAGCATGTAAAGGGAAAACAACAGGGGCCCCAGAACCGACCCCTGAGGGACACCACAGGAGACAGAGACTGTCTGGGACGTGGCGTTGCCAAGACTAACACATTCCAGCCTATTGGAGAGGAAAGATTTAAACCAGTCCAGGACGGTGTCACAGAGACCGACCTCCACATGAAGACGGTGGAGGAGGATACTATGGTCCACAGTGTCGAAGGCTGCAGTGAGGTCAAGGAGGACAAGGATGGAGGGAGAACCAGTGTCAGCAGCCAAGAGGACATCATTAGTAACCCTCAGCAGTGCAGTCTCAGTACTGTGAGCTGCCCTGAATCCAGACTGGAACTTCTCATACAGGGAGTGTTGTTGTAAGTGATCCTGCAGCTGAGCAGCAACAGCTTTTTCCAGCACTTTAGACAGAAAAGGGAGGTGTGAAATTGGGCGGTAATTAGAAAAAATGTCTGGATCCAAATTAGATTTTTTCAGAAGAGGCCTAATGATGGCAGTTTTTAGAGGCAGTGGAACATGACCAGATTGAAGAGACTGATTTATTATTTGAGTGATAAGTGGGCCTATTGCAGAGTGATTGGATTTTATGAGAGACGAGGGGAAAGGATCCAGGGCGCAGGATGAAGGCTTCATTTTCTTGATGATGGCCTCCACCTCACTCTGAACAACTTCGTCAAAGCTGTTAAGGGTCCCAGAATGCAGACGGGTAGATGGCACACTGAGAACAGGGAGGTTGTGGAGCTGAGATCTGATAGTGTCAATTTTGGTTTTAAAAGATGAAAGAAACAGCTCGCATTTTTGAGCAGAGTCCTCAAGAGTTTGTTTAATGGGATTAAGCAGACGAGTTATTGTGGAGAAGAGCTGTTTAGAGTTTCCAGGGCAGGTGTTGATGATGTTAGAATAATATTTGGAGCGTGCTTCTTTAAGAGAATAGGCGTACGCCTTCTGATGTTCTTTATATGCCTGCTTATGCACAGAGAGACCAGATGATTTTACACGTCTCTCAATAGCACGGCCAGTTGCCTTCATCTATTATTATTATATGACATGTTTAGCAAGATGCAACCAAAGATGCAATTTATTCACACACACATTATGTATACATATTAGATACTGTAATTATATATACAGTATATATATATATATATATATATACAGTATAAATATATATATATATACAGTATAAATATATATATATACATATACACAGTATATATATATACAGTTTTCATTCATTCATTCAACCTTTATTTAGTCAGGTAAATCTTATTGAACCTCATGGGCTCATTTACGAAAGCGACCTGCTACAGTATATATATATATACAGTGTATATATACATACATACATATACATACATACATACATACATATACATACATACATATATACATACA
>JBBPBX010080602.1:0-16131 GCA_038048925.1 Garcialebias charrua | reverse complement strand
ATATATTCTGTATTTTTCTCTTATGTTTTTCTATTGTTTATTGTTTAAGGAAATTCTACCATTGCTTTCATCATTCTTTAGTTTGTAGCAGGTCGCTCTTGTAAATGAGTCCACGAGGCTCAATGAGATTTTACCTGACTAAATTTGATTTGATTTGATTTGATGTTTATTCATTCATTTTAAAAGAACAATACAAGACAGTTTCATCAGATACAAGAATACAAGTAGGATAAAATGAAGGGAGCAGAAAGAAGATGAAATCTTATTATATCTGCCCCTTATTTCACAGTTTGTTCAACCAATGATAACCTTCAAACTACATCACAAAATGAATAATTCTACTTAATTTTTCTAACTGTAATATACAAACTACATCACAAAATGAATAATTCTACTTAATTTTTCTCACTGTAATACACAAACTACATAATTCTAACTGTAATACACAAACTACATCAGAAAATAAATAGTTCTACTTAACTTTTCTAACTGTAATACACAAACTCCATCCATCCATTTTCTTCCGCTTATCCAGGGTCGGGTCGCGGGGGTAGCAGCCTAAGTAGGGAGGCCCAGACTTCCCTCTCCCCAGCCACTTGGAGCAGCTCCTCTGGGGGAATCCCAAGGCGTTCCCAGGCCAGCCGAGAAACATAGTCCCTCCAGCGTATCCTGGGTCTTCCTCTGGGTCTCCTCCCGGTGGGACATGCCCGGAACACCTCACCAGGGAGGCGTCCAGGAGGCATCCTAACCAGATGCCCGAGCCACCTCAACTGGCTCCTCTCGATGTGGAGAAGCAGCGGCTCTACTCCGAGTCCCTCCCGGATGACTGAGCTTCTCACCCTATCTCTAAGGGAGAGTCCAGCCACCCTGCGGAGAAAACTCATTTCAGCCGCTTGTATCCGAGATCTTGTTCTTTCGGTCATAACCCAAAGCTCATGACCATAGATGAGGGTGGGAACGTAGATCGATCGGTAAATTGAGAGCTTTGCCTTTTGACTCAGCTCTCTCTTCACCACGACAGACCGGTACAGCGCCCGCTTCACTGCGGACGCTGCACCTATCCGCCTATCGATCTCACGCTCCAGTTTTCCCTCATTCGTGAACAAGATCCCGAGATACTTAAACTCCTCCACTTGGGTAAGGACCTCCTCCCCGACCCGGAGAGGGCACGCTACCCTTTTCCGGCTAATACACAAACTAAATCACAAAATGAATAATTCTATTTACACAAACACACTAAGTTACATCATATATAGTTTTTGAGCAAGTCCTTTTTGACCTTTTTCTTAAATGTATACATTGATTTTGCATTTTTAACATCACTCTCCAGAACATTCCACAATCCAACTCCCTGAATTGAGGTAGACCGTCCCTTTAAGCTGGTTCTGAATTGTGGTTTGATGAATATCTCTGTCCCTTTGAGATTGTAATAACTTTGTCTTTTTATAAAATGTCTTTGGATATTTAAAGGTAATGCATTATTATGAGCCCTATACATAACTGATGAAATACTATATTCTTCCAATTCCTGGAATTTCAATATATTTAGCTGAAGAAACAAGGTGTTTGATGGGTGACTGAAATGTTTTCTGGTGATTACTCTTACAGCTCTCTTTTGTAAAAACAGGCTTTGTAATTCCAAAAAAGCTAAGTCTGGTCCTCTGGACATTCAAAAAAACAAAACAAAACAAAGCAAAAAAAACTGTAGAAACGTTTTGTATTTCGTCCGAAAGACTTCCTCAGTCTGAGAAGCTGAGTTCAGCTCAGTCTTATAAATAGCGGAGGAGGCTTTGTAATTGTTTTGCACGCTTTTCCCCAAACCTCAATACAATAGCTTAAATGTGGAACAATGATTGTGTTATACAACATATACAGAGCTTTATCAATTAAAAAATCCCTGACTTTATACAGTACTGCAATTGATCTAGCTATTTTTGTTTTAATGGAATTTACATGATGTTTCCATGTCAGTTTGTCATCAATGATAACACCCAGAAACTTCACTTCACTCACTTTACAGATCACAACATCTTCAATTTCAAATGGATCGTCATCAACAATTCTCTTTTTGTTACTGAATATCATGTAATTAGTTTTATCTAAATTCAAAGATAATTTGTTTAATTTAAACCAAGTTTGTATTTTTATAAATTCTGTTTTCATCATATCCAAAATCTGTTTTATGTCTTTACCCGAACAGAAAAATGTGGTGTCATCGGCAAAAAGAACACATTTAAGAAGTCCTGACACATTTACCAAGTCATTCACATATAAAATAAATAACTTTGGTCCAAGCACAGAGCCCTGAGGAACTCCACAAGTGATATCACGGAGGTCAGATCTAACATCATTTATTTGCACAAACTGTTTCCTATCTTTCAAATAGCTAGATACCCACTGTAATGCTGGTCCTCTAATACCATATTTATTTAGTTTTTCAAGGAGAATGGTGTGGTCAATGGTATCAAATGCTTTTTTTAGATCAACAAAAACACTAACACAGTACTGTTTATGATCGACAGCATTAGTTATTTGTTCCATTAAATCCATGAGAGCCATTGATGTAGAGTTTTTTTCCTCTAAACCCATACTGACTGTTACTTAAAATATTTTGTTTATCAATAAATTGATCCAATCTGGTCACAAATAGTTTTTCTAGAATTTTTGAGAACTGTGGTAACAAGGATATTGGCCTATAATTATTGAATACACATTTATCACGTCAGGTGGATGTAGATTTTATTGTAGCAGATATAACAGGTTTACAAGTGCTGCTGGGGCATCCCTTCCTCACGCAAGCTGAAGCCTGTCTTGACTTTGGCAGACATCATTCTGTTTGGTGAATGATGAATGGTGAATTTACCTTAAGACGTCCACCTACTACCAATCTGAATCTGACCTGAAGTCGCATGCAGTGAAAATATCCAGATGGTGGTGGTGGAACCAGGACAGGAGTATGTTGTGAGGGGTAGCGTGCATCTAAGTGGGGCAGCCCGCAGTGACATGATACATAGCCCCACCAAGGGTTTTGTTGAGAAACACAAAGTACTGTCACGATCCATTTTAGGTTTGAACCCAAAATACAGGCAAGATGATTGAAGCAGGAGATTTGAACAAAACAAAAGCTGTCGTGGTAGCAAAAACTATCAAACTAACAGACTGGCAAACAGGATGGGTACAGAAGGACCGTGTTGTCTGTGATAACAGAGAACAGAGCTGAAACCAAAAAACAATGACTGGGCAGGTTGGATGTAGATGGCAGGAGTTTAAATGCTGAGCTGAACAGGTGGAAGGAATGAAGACTGATTGATAAGCTGATGCAGAAGGGGTGTGGTGAACAGTTGACTGACAGGAGTGGCTGTGAGAAATGACAGATGGGTGAAAAGCAAAACACAGCAGGAAAAACACAATGGCATGAGGAGCAGAAGAAGTGAGTAGAAGAGTAGAATCAGGGCTGAAGAGGGAGTGAAAAGAAATGACAGACAAACAACAAGAAACAAATCACACAAAGAACAGAACAAAAATCAGAAGGGCAGAGGAACAAAGCAGGATGGGAAAAACATGACATTTTATGAGTGGTGTACAGATGAACTGATTAAGCAGGGAAGGCATGGTGCTGGGAGACAGGAGTAGAGGAAGGGTGACAGGCATTACTGGGATGAATGGTAAAACTACAGGAGCAGAGGAATGGTGACAGGCATTACTGGGATGAATGGTAAAACTACAGGTCTTGCCCAAAGCAGCCACAGCAGCTGGGCCTCACCCACAGTTATGGTACGTAAGAAGGATGGGACATATCGGCTCTGCATCGATTACAGGGTTCTCAATGAACGAACCATACTGGATGCATATCCTCTGCCCCGCATCCAGGACACGCTGGATACACTGTCTACTGCCATATGGTTCAGCACGTTGGACCTTACTTCAGGTTACTGGCATGTGGAGCTGACGTCGAGAGCCCGCAAAGCAGCTGCATTCTGCACCAGGACAGGTCTCTTAGAATGTCATGCCGTTTGGATTATGCAATGCCCCGGCGACATTCCAACGGCTGATGGACCGCGTTTTATCTGGCATGCAATGGGAGACATGTCTGGTCTACCTGGACGACATCATCGTGCTGGCGAGTGTAAAGGATTATGAGGAGGTCAATATTAATACTGACCTCTTTACCTTAATAAATTTACTTATTCAGATTGAATAGTAATTTCACGGATTCTTTTCTTTTTCAGTTTACCCAATATTTCTGTGATCTTTACGATGGATAAATAAACAAAGCCATTAAGTGACACAGACGTTAACTTAGTTGGTATGCCAGGCGACACTACCATTTATTTAAAATAAATCACTAAATTAACACCATTACACTTGATTGATATGATTTCACTTTCTTTCAATTTAATACGTCAGCACACTTAAATTCAACACAACAGACTTCAATACTGGATGTTAACATATTTAGTCTGTGGGCTCTTTAGCTTAAAATAGTTTCCAGCTTAGAATTGAGGGAAAGGAGAGGAGGAAAGATTTAAGAAGAATTGGGAGGTTAAGAGAGGAAGTTTATCTTGCATTTATGAAACCAGATGACACTCTTCCATACGCGTCCAGCTAAGATATCATCACACCTCCAGCAAGCAAACAGCGGCTCCTTTACCTTAAGACGTCCGCCTCGGTTCTGGTAAAGAGCTGTGATCAGCCTTGGACTAACGAGTCGTCGGTCCCGCAAGTCCAAGTTGGACTCCACACGTGTTTACCTTGTCAGTGTCGGTGATACTCGCTTTCGTCGGCAGAAGCTGTGGCAGTCGTGGTTTTTTGGCTCAAGATAACTTATTCCAGGAAGGAATAACAAAGTTTTGAGCTTACGCTCATTCGACGTGGACTCATAACAGCAGATTATCAGTCCTTAGCTGAAGACGAAGGTCGTTAGCTCTTGACCAAACGTACCCAAGCTCTTTGGGAAAGGTTCACATCTCTTTGAAGTTCCCAGAAACTCTAAAGCGTTTCAGCAAAACATAGAACTTAAAGAAGGATCATGAGATGGGAGATGAGACTTGTGTCTCTTTCATTGGTCCACGGACCAGTTGAGCCGTTCACTTGTGTTATCAGAGTACAAGGCCACAACTAGGAGCAGAGAGAAATGTTTAGGAAAAGACAGACTCATAGACTCCAAGAGGAAAAACACTTGGATTAGCGTCTTAACACTTCTAAAACAAATCTGAAAAGCACAGTTTGACATAAAATTCAACTATGACACAATGTGTCAAGTAACACAGTAATACTACACATTAATAATGCCTTTTCCTGTCATCTGCGTATGTTTCCCATACACAGACGAAATTCGTCTCTGCATTTAACCCAACCACCTATCAGGTGGTGCTGTGAGCAGCCATAGAAAGCGCCCGGGGAGCTGGAGAATTAGATGTGCACTCATAGACACCCCAAGGTGTGTAGTGGCCGGGACGCGAACCCACGTCCTTCGGGTTACACGTCAAAAGCCCTGCTACTACACCATCTTGGCTCCTATATTAACAGAATAACAGCAGCTTAAAAGCACACATCATGAAAATGACAAAAGTTATTCTTTTGATTACATTAGAATAAAATCAAAGATAGAAATAGTCTCTTTTGGTGACTATATTCTCAGATTATAACTAATGGAATTGATTTGTAGTAAATGTCTTGCTTTACTGAGAGGTCAGTAAGGGTCATCTTTGGAACAGTTCAAAAATACACAGGTGTTAAAAAGTGGACACGTCATGCCCACTACATCTCCCCCCTTTTGGAAGCCATCGCCAGTCCTTGGGGATGGGGTCCAACACGAAAGGAAACCTTGAACCTTCTTTGATCTTGTAGTAATCCAGCAAGTGGAAAAGAAAAATCAAAAATTATAATCCCATAAAGTTTTTGGAAATTCCATACTGTTCGGAGGTAATCTCATTGCGAAAAGCTTCTAATCCTTTGGAAAACAAAGTCTGTTAACTCTTGGATAACAACGTCTTATAATCCACAGCGGTAATTCCACAGCAGTAATTCCCCAACGAATAGGTTTGTTGATTGATCAGCAACAATTGTTTTCATACTCAGCAGGGAATCCCTCGATTGACGCAGAGGAGGCGACCCTTGGACGAAGGTTGAAGACCAAGCGTTGGAGCTGCAGGTCCCCACATCGAAGGTTGTTGGCTGGTTGGTTTCCAGTCAGTGCCACTCTGGTTCTATGTGTCATGAAATTATGTGGTTTTTTAAGGTGGGCTTATGATTGGGATTTTACATTAAGCCTTACCTATATGCACCTGGTATGTAAGCTATCATGGATTTGATCAGATACGATTACCAATGAAGGGGTGGATCAATTCTGAAAAATTAGATATAGGGATCTATACCTATAAAATTTTGGAGGCCTCTAATTCCAAACTATTCCTCCATTCATTGCTTAGGTTAAACTAAAATAAAAATGAAATATAGTTTAATCTAAATGTCTGTTGTCTTTTAGACGAACGACGCAAGATTTGGTATTCCTAGTAAATTTTGAAGTCTATGGCGAGACTCATCAAAATGAATTGGTAATCTAAAATAGAAACGATCGAATCGGTTCAATTTAGAAATTTTGAGACCAGTGTAGTTTATGGTACCTTGAGTAGCTTTAAACTAAATTGACTCTTCGACGATTGAGATTTAACAAAACGAACTGCATGTTGGCATAGTTAAATCCATATAATTCATTAACCAATGTTAATACAAAACCTTTTTGGCTGGGAGTGTTCCGAACCACAACAATATCTCAAATAATGACAACAAGGAAACAACGTTTCACTGCTTCGACACACTCTTGTCGTCAGATTCCAAAGTGCAACACACAAGAAAAACAGGTCTCAACTTTATGACCGAGGTCAAATTAAATCTTGTGGATTTAAATGGTTGTTAAGATTAGTTTTTGTTGTGGGTGTTAGACTTAGCGCTTCTAAGTTCAAATTGGACAATGCGACTTATAGGGTGGAAAATACGGTAGTTTAAACCTGATTAGTTTATTTACTAACTTGTGTTTGGACGACCTTATTATCCCATGAAGTCGGTGAGTTTGTGAGATCTTTGTCTTTTGTGGAGTCATTGAACGCCTTGTAAGGTTTGATCTGATTTCGATGTACCCATTTAGCAATTGGCTCTTTGCGGCCTTTGCTGATTTTGATTTCGTAGACGACTGAGGACACTTTGTCTGTTATCAGATGAGGTCCATTCCACCTGGGCATTAGTTTGCGGGCGAGAGTTCCGGTCTCGGAACCTCCTTTCCCGGTTGCTGGAGCGAACGTATAGTACCAGACTCTGTCTCCCACTTGGAGTTCATTATGAGAGGCCTTCTGGTCGTAGTACGCCTTGCGTCCTTCAGCGGATTTTTCCAGGTTTTTCTGGGCGAAAGCAAAAGTGTTTCTGAGGTGTACATTCAAATCTTTCATGTATTGTTGTGTAGTGTAGGCTGTCGCCATGGCGGCGTCGCCTGGTTGGTACAACAGGTGTAGAGGGAGAGTCATTTGTCGACCGGTCATCATCTCGAAGGGAGAGATGCCAGTTGATGTGTGTGGAGTGGCTCTTATGGCCATGAGGACCAGAGGGAGTTTCACATCCCAGTCCTTGTGGTTTGCAGCCACGTATTTCTTCAAAATACTCACCACAGTTCTGTTTGCTCTCTCTACTTGGCCTGAAGCCTGTGGGTGGTAGCCGACATGAAAGTTAGCCTTGACGCCTAGCGTCTTCCACAGTTCTTTCATCACTTCACCTGTGAAGTGTGTACCTTGGTCTGAGTTCACCCGAAGATTCATTTAGGTTTGAACCCAAAATACAGGCAAGATGATTGAAGCAGGAGATTTACAGACATTACACAGACATTAGCAGTGGTTTGTGCTGTGTCGTTGGGAGCTGGTAGGCACTCTACCCATTTGGTAAATGCACAAGTTACCGTGAGAAAATCTTTATTTCCTCTAGAGCTCATAGTGAGTGGTCCAACCCAGTCGATCTGGAGGTCAGACCATGGGAATGCAATGCCTCTGCTTTGCAGTGGTGCTCTGTGATGTGGTCTAGTTGGCTGAAACTGGCCACAGCCCACGCACCCTTCAATGTAGTCCTTGACATCCTTTTTCATTCCAGGCCAATAGGCAATTTGTTTTAATGCCGTCAGCGTGGCTTTATCTCCTTTGTGTTCTGCGGACGGGAGATCATGGGCATGAACTAACATCACCCCCCTATGGTCATGGGGAACCACGAACACAGGTGAGAACGTTGGTCCATGAGCGAAAGATAAGATGCCCTTGATTAGTTTTAGCTGTTTGCACAGCTGATAGAGGACCTTAAGGTCTGGATCGGCATCCAGGTCGTCTTTGGACGGACTATTTTTGTTCGGATCAGTCAGGTACCATGGAGTTGATAGCAGGATCCGACTTCTGTAGTTGGATGATGTCTGGGTCAGTCAGTGCGGGTCGTACAGAGACTGCGTTGTCAGTAGGTCTGGTTGCGGCCTGTGCACGTGTGACTGCCATAACCCTGACTGAAGGTTGTGTTTGCAGAGTCTTGATTAACCAGGAGTAGTCGAAGGACCATAGAGGACCTTCGTCGGCTCCTTCCTTGGCTAAGGAGTCTGCAATGTCATTGTGTGTCATCGTCTGGGACTCTAGAATGCCCTGGAACTTTCTTCCAGTAGATCTGTAAGTCGTGTGATGTCACCAAGTGATCACACGCTATGAAAAGCTCTTTGTGTTTGACCACTTTCCTGTCGCTTGTTAGGAAACCATTCAGTTTCCACACAGCGAGGTGACAAGCGAAACTTAAACGAGCATAGTTAGAGTCAGTGCAGATGACTAGCGTCTTGATGGAGCGTTCTACTGCCATCTGGAGAGCTATTAGGATTCCTGCAATCTCAGCATACTGAGAAGTCTGAGAGCCTAATTTGTAGCTGAAAGTTATCTGTTCTTGGTCTTGGAGGAGAACTCCTCAAGCCTCTGCCTTACAGATTTTGTCGCGGAGGAATGAAGATCCATCCACGTACAATGTTGTCATATCTTTGCAGATATTGTCATCAAAGAAGTGGTGATTCGGGTCTTCAGTTACTGGGGATTTTTCCTCAACCGGCGGCTGGGTGGCTGGTACATCTTGTGTACACTTCTGGCAGATTGCCAAGTCCGTCCCCAGATGAGACTTCTTGTTTTGACCATAACGTATGTCTAGGTTAAAACTTTGAAGGGCCATGAGCCACGTTGCAACACGTGAGTTTGTCACCACACCATCTCTGATGCGTTCACTGTTAAGAAAAGTCACTGGCTGGTGTTGTTTTTCCACAACTATTTTCTGTCCACCAATGTAGCTGGAGAAATGTTTAACTGCCCACACTGTGGTCAGTAGAGCTTTCTCACAGTCTGAGAATCTCAACTCGGGGCCTGCCATCGTTTTGCTGGCGTAGGCTACTACACGTTTGTCTCTGTCGTGTATTTGGTACAGACCTGCACTTATGCAATGAGCTGAGAAGCCCACTTCCAAGTAAAACTCTTTGTTGTAGTCTGGGTAGACTAAACATGGGGCTGACTTGATGCTGTTTAAAAGAGCTTCCATTGCCTGTTGCTGTTTGTCAGTCCAGACAAATGGAACGTCTTTCTTTAGGAGTTCAGTCAGTGGCTTTGCAAGGTCTGCATAGTTTTCTATGAACTGGTTCGAGTAGTTACACACGCCAAGAAAACTTTGTAGTTCTTTGAGATTGGTGGGGACTTTGAGATTGTCAAGGCCTTTGGGTGCGAGTCAACTGTGGTTGTACTCCGTCTGGACCCACAAGTAGGCCAGTTCAGATTAATTTACGGGAGACACTTGGTGAACTTTGTGTTGTCTTCACTGGAACAGCGATAACTCCCAAAATCTCCGCGTGCTTCACGAGCGGAGCTGGCGAAAACCGGAAGAGGAACAAGCTAACATTAGCTTCTGATTCGGCAGGTCTCATGCTAAAAGGAGCAGCAAACTGCGGCGCGCTCAGACGGGTTTCGGTAAGTTATCTTAAGCTAACACTAACAGTAAGTCAAATGAGTAATAAAAAAAGAGCTAATTTTAAAACAACAACACATTACAGATACTGGCTGTTACAGAGGGCGTGAACAGATCGTTGAAGGGCGTGGACTTCAAGAAACCGGTCGTTCAAAACGAAAGTTAAAAATGGCAGAATTAAAAAGGGTATAATTGATTATCTAATAATTATTTTGTGCATTAAATTGAAGGAATAGGGTCTGGATATCCCACAGAAATACCATAAAATTTTAAAAAATACATCTGAGGTCCCCTTTAAGAGCTGCGCCAAAGCGAACTATTGGTCCGAAAAGACGATGACAGTGCAGCTGAAATTCTGCTTGGCGCAGCGGGGGCCATTGTCCACGGAAACCCTCGCTCTTACAGATTTGACTACCGCCACCAGGTGGACGAACTGGAAACTGCATACGGCCCATTTTCTGATCATGCCGCTGCGGTTGCAGTAGAGCTGAGGCAGCGAGTACGGAAACATGGAGAGGGCTTGCACGCTTTCAGAGACGATATTTATGGGAAAGTGGCTGTGGGTTATGGTGGCAGAGCAGAAGCTGAACAGGACTCTATTGGCGTTGAAGTTTTCACAAACGGTTTGGGTGATGCCGAAATAGTTCAGAAACTATTAGAGCAATGACCAGCCACGCTTGCCCGTGCATATGAAATAGCTCATGCCAAACATAAGTGTCACAGTTGACACAAAAAGTGCTGCAGATTATGTCACCAGTACCAGTCACCACCAGTCAGGAGCCCACGGCATGGTTGAACGACGGCACAGAGCTGCTGTGGTCAGAGCCAATGATCAACATGAAAGTGATAATAAAACTACGCCTGTAACCAGCCCTTTACCAAATCAGTTTGCCACACACGCACCCTCAGCCTTTAATAACCGCAAGAATTTGGCAAAGGATGACAACATGGGATTGTGTAGTCGGGCGCCGAAGACGAGTCTTCGTTGGCAGGA
Source organism: Garcialebias charrua (assembly GCA_038048925.1). Classification (NCBI taxonomy): domain Eukaryota; kingdom Metazoa; phylum Chordata; class Actinopteri; order Cyprinodontiformes; family Rivulidae; genus Garcialebias; species Garcialebias charrua. The sequence continues at coordinate 5,129 of JBBPBX010080602.1, read as the reverse complement.
ACAGAGTCTTCGACAGCAGGAACGGGGTCTTCCACGGCAGGAACAGGGTCTTCGACGGCAGGAATAAAGTTTTGTGCATAGCACGCCGGTCCCCGGTACAGAAAACTTTTGTGGCTCCCACGAGGGACTCTGGTTCAGGTTCAAAGGACACCTGCTTCAGGTTCTTTCACAGGAGATCCTACGGCTTGTGGAACGTCTCTGGCAGAGGTTAATAAACATAACAAGGTAGCCATAATTGTCAAGGTTGGGGTCATGTCCAGAAGCAGTGCCCCTCGCCCCACAAGACCACCAAAGCTTTGACATTCAGTAGCTCCTCCGGTGATTCCCAAAAACCCACTGTGCTCCACCTGAAAGGCCATAGCCAAGAAATGAGTATCCTCATGTGAATCTATCAAGTGGAGGTGTGTGGACAGTGGGGCGCGGAGAAATGTGCTGCCGTTGCACTACTTTAATTCCATCCATACCGACATGAGACCTCAGCTGCATTCATCAATTGTTGAGACTTTACTGGGGGTGGGACCTGTGCCTGTGCCAGTGCTAGGTGAGGCCCAGATACCTGTCAGCATCAACAATCGTCAGGTGGATGTAGATTTTATTGTAGCAGATATAACAGGTTTACAAGTGCTGCTGGGGCATCCCTTCCTCACGCAAGCTGAAGCCTGTCTTGACTTTGGCAGACATCATTCTGTTTGGTGAATGATGAATGGTGAATTTACCTTAAGACGTCCACCTACTACCAATCTGAATCTGACCTGAAGTCGCATGCAGTGAAAATATCCAGATGGTGGTGGTGGAACCAGGACAGGAGTATGTTGTGAGGGGTAGCGTGCATCTAAGTGGGGCAGCCCGCAGTGACATGATACATAGCCCCACCAAGGGTTTTGTTGAGAAACACAAAGTACTGTCACGATCCATTTTAGGTTTGAACCCAAAATACAGGCAAGATGATTGAAGCAGGAGATTTGAACAAAACAAAAGCTGTCGTGGTAGCAAAAACTATCAAACTAACAGACTGGCAAACAGGATGGGTACAGAAGGACCGTGTTGTCTGTGATAACAGAGAACAGAGCTGAAACCAAAAAACAATGACTGGGCAGGTTGGATGTAGATGGCAGGAGTTTAAATGCTGAGCTGAACAGGTGGAAGGAATGAAGACTGATTGATAAGCTGATGCAGAAGGGGTGTGGTGAACAGTTGACTGACAGGAGTGGCTGTGAGAAATGACAGATGGGTGAAAAGCAAAACACAGCAGGAAAAACACAATGGCATGAGGAGCAGAAGAAGTGAGTAGAAGAGTAGAATCAGGGCTGAAGAGGGAGTGAAAAGAAATGACAGACAAACAACAAGAAACAAATCACACAAAGAACAGAACAAAAATCAGAAGGGCAGAGGAACAAAGCAGGATGGGAAAAACATGACATTTTATGAGTGGTGTACAGATGAACTGATTAAGCAGGGAAGGCATGGTGCTGGGAGACAGGAGTAGAGGAAGGGTGACAGGCATTACTGGGATGAATGGTAAAACTACAGGAGCAGAGGAATGGTGACAGGCATTACTGGGATGAATGGTAAAACTACAGGTCTTGCCCAAAGCAGCCACAGCAGCTGGGCCTCACCCACAGTTATGGTACGTAAGAAGGATGGGACATATCGGCTCTGCATCGATTACAGGGTTCTCAATGAACGAACCATACTGGATGCATATCCTCTGCCCCGCATCCAGGACACGCTGGATACACTGTCTACTGCCATATGGTTCAGCACGTTGGACCTTACTTCAGGTTACTGGCATGTGGAGCTGACGTCGAGAGCCCGCAAAGCAGCTGCATTCTGCACCAGGACAGGTCTCTTAGAATGTCATGCCGTTTGGATTATGCAATGCCCCGGCGACATTCCAACGGCTGATGGACCGCGTTTTATCTGGCATGCAATGGGAGACATGTCTGGTCTACCTGGACGACATCATCGTGCTGGCGAGTGTAAAGGATTATGAGGAGGTCAATATTAATACTGACCTCTTTACCTTAATAAATTTACTTATTCAGATTGAATAGTAATTTCACGGATTCTTTTCTTTTTCAGTTTACCCAATATTTCTGTGATCTTTACGATGGATAAATAAACAAAGCCATTAAGTGACACAGACGTTAACTTAGTTGGTATGCCAGGCGACACTACCATTTATTTAAAATAAATCACTAAATTAACACCATTACACTTGATTGATATGATTTCACTTTCTTTCAATTTAATACGTCAGCACACTTAAATTCAACACAACAGACTTCAATACTGGATGTTAACATATTTAGTCTGTGGGCTCTTTAGCTTAAAATAGTTTCCAGCTTAGAATTGAGGGAAAGGAGAGGAGGAAAGATTTAAGAAGAATTGGGAGGTTAAGAGAGGAAGTTTATCTTGCATTTATGAAACCAGATGACACTCTTCCATACGCGTCCAGCTAAGATATCATCACACCTCCAGCAAGCAAACAGCGGCTCCTTTACCTTAAGACGTCCGCCTCGGTTCTGGTAAAGAGCTGTGATCAGCCTTGGACTAACGAGTCGTCGGTCCCGCAAGTCCAAGTTGGACTCCACACGTGTTTACCTTGTCAGTGTCGGTGATACTCGCTTTCGTCGGCAGAAGCTGTGGCAGTCGTGGTTTTTTGGCTCAAGATAACTTATTCCAGGAAGGAATAACAAAGTTTTGAGCTTACGCTCATTCGACGTGGACTCATAACAGCAGATTATCAGTCCTTAGCTGAAGACGAAGGTCGTTAGCTCTTGACCAAACGTACCCAAGCTCTTTGGGAAAGGTTCACATCTCTTTGAAGTTCCCAGAAACTCTAAAGCGTTTCAGCAAAACATAGAACTTAAAGAAGGATCATGAGATGGGAGATGAGACTTGTGTCTCTTTCATTGGTCCACGGACCAGTTGAGCCGTTCACTTGTGTTATCAGAGTACAAGGCCACAACTAGGAGCAGAGAGAAATGTTTAGGAAAAGACAGACTCATAGACTCCAAGAGGAAAAACACTTGGATTAGCGTCTTAACACTTCTAAAACAAATCTGAAAAGCACAGTTTGACATAAAATTCAACTATGACACAATGTGTCAAGTAACACAGTAATACTACACATTAATAATGCCTTTTCCTGTCATCTGCGTATGTTTCCCATACACAGACGAAATTCGTCTCTGCATTTAACCCAACCACCTATCAGGTGGTGCTGTGAGCAGCCATAGAAAGCGCCCGGGGAGCTGGAGAATTAGATGTGCACTCATAGACACCCCAAGGTGTGTAGTGGCCGGGACGCGAACCCACGTCCTTCGGGTTACACGTCAAAAGCCCTGCTACTACACCATCTTGGCTCCTATATTAACAGAATAACAGCAGCTTAAAAGCACACATCATGAAAATGACAAAAGTTATTCTTTTGATTACATTAGAATAAAATCAAAGATAGAAATAGTCTCTTTTGGTGACTATATTCTCAGATTATAACTAATGGAATTGATTTGTAGTAAATGTCTTGCTTTACTGAGAGGTCAGTAAGGGTCATCTTTGGAACAGTTCAAAAATACACAGGTGTTAAAAAGTGGACACGTCATGCCCACTACATCTCCCCCCTTTTGGAAGCCATCGCCAGTCCTTGGGGATGGGGTCCAACACGAAAGGAAACCTTGAACCTTCTTTGATCTTGTAGTAATCCAGCAAGTGGAAAAGAAAAATCAAAAATTATAATCCCATAAAGTTTTTGGAAATTCCATACTGTTCGGAGGTAATCTCATTGCGAAAAGCTTCTAATCCTTTGGAAAACAAAGTCTGTTAACTCTTGGATAACAAAGTCTTATAATCCACAGCGGTAATTCCACAGCAGTAATTCCCCAACGAATAGGTTTGTTGATTGATCAGCAACAATTGTTTTCATACTCAGCAGGGAATCCCTCGATTGACGCAGAGGAGGCGACCCTTGGACGAAGGTTGAAGACCAAGCGTTGGAGCTGCAGGTCCCCACATCGAAGGTTGTTGGCTGGTTGGTTTCCAGTCAGTGCCACTCTGGTTCTATGTGTCATGAAATTATGTGGTTTTTTAAGGTGGGCTTATGATTGGGATTTTACATTAAGCCTTACCTATATGCACCTGGTATGTAAGCTATCATGGATTTGATCAGATACGATTACCAATGAAGGGGTGGATCAATTCTGAAAAATTAGATATAGGGATCTATACCTATAAAATTTTGGAGGCCTCTAATTCCAAACTATTCCTCCATTCATTGCTTAGGTTAAACTAAAATAAAAATGAAATATAGTTTAATCTAAATGTCTGTTGTCTTTTAGACGAACGACGCAAGATTTGGTATTCCTAGTAAATTTTGAAGTCTATGGCGAGACTCATCAAAATGAATTGGTAATCTAAAATAGAAACGATCGAATCGGTTCAATTTAGAAATTTTGAGACCAGTGTAGTTTATGGTACCTTGAGTAGCTTTAAACTAAATTGACTCTTCGACGATTGAGATTTAACAAAACGAACTGCATGTTGGCATAGTTAAATCCATATAATTCATTAACCAATGTTAATACAAAACCTTTTTGGCTGGGAGTGTTCCGAACCACAACAATATCTCAAATAATGACAACAAGGAAACAACGTTTCACTGCTTCGACACACTCTTGTCGTCAGATTCCAAAGTGCAACACACAAGAAAAACAGGTCTCAACTTTATGACCGAGGTCAAATTAAATCTTGTGGATTTAAATGGTTGTTAAGATTAGTTTTTGTTGTGGGTGTTAGACTTAGCGCTTCTAAGTTCAAATTGGACAATGCGACTTATAGGGTGGAAAATACGGTAGTTTAAACCTGATTAGTTTATTTACTAACTTGTGTTTGGACGACCTTATTATCCCATGAAGTCGGTGAGTTTGTGAGATCTTTGTCTTTTGTGGAGTCATTGAACGCCTTGTAAGGTTTGATCTGATTTCGATGTACCCATTTAGCAATTGGCTCTTTGCGGCCTTTGCTGATTTTGATTTCGTAGACGACTGAGGACACTTTGTCTGTTATCAGATGAGGTCCAGTCCACCTGGGCATTAGTTTGCGGGCGAGAGTTCCGGTCTCGGACCCTC
>JBBPBX010080601.1:0-16132 GCA_038048925.1 Garcialebias charrua | reverse complement strand
CTATGTGAGAATGCAATTAAAAACTTGATACACATTGGAAATCTCTAACATTCCCACCCACAGCAATATTACATCTAAGTTACCCACCCAGAATATAAAACCCTCATATAAAATAAGCATCAATATAAATGGTAATAAAAACTAAACAGAATAAGATCAGAACAAACAAACAAAAAATAAAACAGACAAAAACAAAGAATAAAACAAATGTAACAAACAAATAGAAACAAGACAAAACAAACAAAAACAATGAACAAGAATAAAACAGACAAAAACAAACAAGACAAAAATAGATGCAAAGACGAACAAATAAAAATAAAAACAAGAAAGAACCGAGCGGACTGTCCCTCCTATCAACAAACACGCCTCTACAGGGTATATGCAGGAATAATGAAGTTAAATTCAATACCTTTAAAAAGGCGTTCAATAAAAAACAACTGGACTTTAATCAGACCTTATAAATTCAATACTTTCTCAAAAACCCTTAAAATTCCCAAAAATTTGATTTATCAACTCTTAACAACTTCAAAACATTGCATATACTCTGCTCCATTTCTGGTATGTGTTAACCTTAGCAAAGAATATGAACTGTTGTCAGGCCTCTTCATCTTCTTCATCATAGACACCTGTAAGGGGAAAAGCCCTACACTACTCTGTTAACTAATCCGATATCTGAGAAAAGCTCAACTACTCTTATTCAGAGATGTCTGTGATAAGGGCTAAGACCACAATCAAAAAATTAACACTAAATCTATGATTAATCTGATCCGAACAGAAAACACAAAAATCCTTCCATAACCTGTCAAACTCAATTATCTTATTCACATCCATTTCCTATATATATATATATTATTCTCTGTACCAGAATGTTCTACCACAAACATTTCCTATCAGTAAAATTCACCGCTAGGCTTACTCTGATACTTCTTAACAAGGTGCAGCTAAAATGTATCCTCTAAAACATTTCTAATTATCGTTCAAATCTAAGAATCAAAATTGATAAAACTAAATTATATCTATAGAAAAGTAGTGAAAACCCTGTACACCTTTCTCAAAAATCTATCAACACACAACTATTGTACTGCACATTCACCAGGCACAAACACATATATATAGTCACATTAATCTGTCTGTAACATTCACATTCTGTCTGACTCATTCATCTCAACAACCTTCAATCCTTTCTGGACCTCCTGGATCAAACTCACAGTCATACTTCACAGGCGTAAGAATAACCATATGTATCCTTTCAACATATGGTGTAAACAACAATTGAGAGGTTTCAACAAATAATGAGAAAATCTTGGCATATATTAGTGATTAGTTGGTTAGTTTGTTAGTTAATGTGATTAGTTCTGCTCTGCAGCATGTTCCACCTGTTAACCTATAGGATAAAAAATAGTGCAGTGAAATAGATCTTCCCTTCATTGTTTACACTGCAACATTAAGCATTCATTCAACATTAATTAATCTGCTGAAAAGGGGAGGAATGTAAACCCAGTTATGGTAAGGTTCCTCTGCTTGTCCATCACAGCTGTGGAAACATGTGATTGTAAAGTGCATTTCCCCTTTTCAGATATAAATTATTCACAATCTTATTTTTCGTGTTCCTTCACGATCATCCGAAGTCCAGATTTGACCTGTAAATGAAAAAATAAGAAAAAGTCAGCACTAGATCTGTATAAATTACCCCAAACATTCAGATCCAGAGGTGGGTTCAACAGAATCTTGTTGAGCAACTACTATCCAACAACCTGCTTTTAGGCACTTATTAAAATGATCTTTTATAACTTTATTAAGTGTATAATTGTTTCCAGCTCTCATCACTGTATGAAGAGTTAAAACGTTGATCTAATTAGTTATTTGAAATGGTGTGTTTAACTATACAGTATGTTCCTTATTCGACATCCCCTTTTGAAACAGGAGGCAAACAAAAAACATCCTGTTACAAAGAAAACAATGGAACGCTCATAACACAAACATCATCTGTACTGCAGGTGGAAATACCACCAGAAAGAAAAAATAAAAACTCAAAACATCCAAACCCAACTACTTAACATCAGACTTACTACTTCCACCATAAGACACATCATCCCATTTGACACATGTAACACCACCATGACATCCTATGCCAACTTCTTCTTCAACACAAACTCCACTCCATCTCCTCCGCTATCCACACCATGGTAAGAGAGCTTGAATCCTGCTCCAAAACTGTGAGCCTTGCTGCCCTACCACTCGGTCTCTAGGACAAAGAAAACATTTACCTTCCTTCTCTGCATCATGCCAGCGAACTCTCCACCTATGCCTGTCACAACCACAAGCAATCATAGTACTGTATACAAGACGGTAAAACTAGTATCCACAAACAATTGAAGTTGTCAGTCCAGTCCTAGAAAGATGTGTCCTTAACACCAAGGCTTGTCCAAAAAGGTGAGGAAAAAGAAAAGAAAAAGACAAACACCCATCCAAAAAGGAATGCAACAGGTGCCCATACCGAACATGATGGAGAAAATAGAACCAAACTGTATTGCTCTAACGCGAGTACATGAAGGATAAAACAAAAATGTGTATGGTAATCCAACAATCCATGAGAAGTGTGGCTGTGCAGGTCACGTGTCAGTGAGATCAGTTCCGTATGTATGAATAATGAGTGTGCGTGAGGTTCTACCATAGCAAAGAATACTGATCATGAAAAACAGTAGTTATTGAATCACCACCTGAAGATCACATGGTCAGCTGACACATCAGCCAGGCTGCTATGTTTGGTAGTGACGTTTTCCAGCTTGACTTTCACTTGTCATGAGTTCTCCAGCCCCCATAGGAGATGTCAAGAGTTCAGCAGTGGGTGTAGACCACAGTTCATAGACTTGAGTTGAAACTGGTGCAAAAACGTAAAACTCCATGTAACAGTTCAGGTATGAGTCATGACAGCTTGCGGCTTTAGCTGAACATGATGCATTTCGGCAGTTCAGTGCATTTCAGTTCAGTGCAGGTGGTGTCAGCTTGCAGCTCAGCTGAACACAACGCAATTCGACAGTTCAGTGCAGTCCAGTGCAGGTGCCAACAGGAGTTGTTAGCAAAACCTAGCTTCAATGACAGCACAACATGTGAACTGTCCAAGAATGGCGTTCAACACAGAGTCATGATGCAACTACTCCATGCTACGGTTGAGGGAACCTAGGTGTATGCAAACAAGTGTACTGAGCAATGCGAATGTTGTAGGGTGAGGAATAAAATTGTAAATTGAGAGCTGCATATCTGTGTATAAGTGAAATCCACCACCAAGTAGAAATAATTAACTGCTAACCAAACGTCGTCATGGAACACCTGCAGCAGTCACTGATTAGATGCCAAGCTGAAATCCTCAGAAAACACCCAAATAAAGTCACCCCCTGCAGTATGTCAGCTGTGTGAAGACTCCCTTCCAGACTCTGTCGAGCAGGTCAGAAGGCCAAGGCAGAACGATCCTGCAGAACAAACAAGCGGCAGTCCTCCAAGAAGAAAAGAAATACACATATAAAAAAAACAAATAAATAAAATAAAACAAACCACCAAAGTACTCCAAACCACCATTACACAGGCCTTGTTCATATGTCATTAAACATGACCTGCACCCCACCAGGCTGAAGTGATGAGAACTGGAAACGTAACAATTAATGGCGTGAAATTAACCCTGCATGTAATCCTTTAGGCAATGCAAAAAGCTACCTGCAACAAAATAAGATAGCATCTGCCAACATGTTCAAATGAACCCCACCTATAAAAATCAGAAATGTGCCTTTAACACTGAGAGTGAAAAGCACATATCTACAAAAAAAATACAGTACTGCATTGTGAGGACAATGATCACAGTATGTGGGATGTTCCCCCGTCCAGTAATCTGTCCAAGAGGAAATAAACAGATAACGTTTAGGTTTCAAACTAACTACTGTACCCTGGAGTTTTCTCAAAAGCAGCACTGAAGTAACTACACTAATAAACAGTAACTCTTACAGTCCCATCCTGAGCTGATGAAGTTGTAAAACATCCCACCATCAGCCGAAACCCTTGAGCTGGACCCACTAACAGGTCCAGAACCAGAACCAAGGAGACAACCCAGTGAGATTTATGGATGAAAGAGGCCTCTGTTCCGTGCAGGTTCACAGGCGCGTAGGGGATGGGGGTGAGGGAGGAGGGGAGGAGATGTCTCCTTCCCGGTACCTCTTTCCCATCGTGTCAGGCACCAACAGGAAAGTGTTATCTTGTTAGAAGCCATAAATCTGAGTTCGAGCCAGCAGCTTGCATGTGCGAAACTGCTTTGTGCATGTCCTCAGAGCAGGTTTCTGTCTCCCTGGCTTTTACACTCACAAATGCAATAAATGAGAATAAAAATAAAAATAAAAAATCTGTCTAATGGGCAAACTGTCAACCGTCAACCAACCAACAACTGCACTCCGGAGTCTCTTCAACAGCAGAACCGAACAAAACCAACGGAAGAAACAGCAGCTCTTGGACCAGAACCTCCAGAGGCCATCTGCGGCGGGGGGGAGGGGGAGGGAAGGGAGGAGGGGAGCCCCATCTGCAGGAACCGCAGCAAATCAGTGGGGGAGACCGGCCGTGTGACAGCTGCATGTGCAGGCTCCAGCCAGCCCTCTGCATCCAACAACCCACAAAACAATATATGAAAATAAATAATCTTTCCCTGTTGCCTCTGTTTGCGTGTATGCAGCACTTTCCGGAGTACAGGCCACAAGTGTCTAAGAGAAAGGAAAGAAAAAAGAAATAAATAAACAAAAGAAAGTAAAAAAATAATAAATGAAAATAGAAAAAAAAAGTTTGCGACCTATACACCGGAAAATACGGCAATCAACTTTAACTGGGAAGGGGAGGGAAAGATGTGACTCTAACAGCGATCACAGTCCCGGTTGTGACCTAATCACACGCACGGCAACCTGTGACCCCGGAGCACTCTCAAACGGTGGAATCGTGTGCTGGATGAAAGCCCTGTGACTCAACGGCGACAGAGCCAGGAGTTCACGATCGAGCCTCAGCCCCACAACCCCCGGAGTCCAAAAAATAAATAAATAAAAAGAAAGTGTCTCCTAGCCAACAGGCCGGAGCTCACAGAGGGGGAAAAAGCAAACAAAGGCACTCGTAAATTATCCCTGCGCGTGTATGGACTTATGTGCTTTTCACTTTACTTACATGTACAAGAACCGCAAAAAAAATGCACATTCAAATGAAATACCAACAGTAGTTCACGTTTTTTACTTTTAGCTGCTAACATTATAAACCATTGGCCCACCTGGAGACAAACAGCCCTCAGTCAACAAATAATTTAGTGTGTCCAAACGCAGACGTTTCGTGTAAGGGGAGTTCTGCTCACCTACTCTGTGAATCACCGGTTGTTGACTGCGCGCGTGCTCGTCCCTGTCGGTGGGGGGAAACCCTCCAAATCGTCTCCCTTCACAACCTCCAACGTCGGTGGTCACCAAATTGTTGCGAATTCAAAAGGTTGAAGGAAGCTCTGAAACGAATGTGCAAATTTTATGCAGGTTTATTGTACATTATAAGAATAAACCTTACAGCAACCAACAGACCTGACTCCAAGCACAGTCCACACACACATCTTCAAAGGCAGGGCCACGGTTATAAAACCCTGGATGTCGTCACCGCCTCCTGGAACCTGGAACCGCCTTGGACTGCTTCGGGACTGCCCTGGAACCACCTACACTACCACGTGACCCTCCTTTCTGTCAACAAACTATCAGCTCTGTATGTCAATCATCCAGTGTTATGTCTGTTGTATGTGCAGGCGTGTAACTGTTCCCTAGTGAAAACAAAGCCCGAGAGAAAAACGTTCTGCCTAGTGTCACATTTCACATTATAAGGCAGAATTAAGTGAATACAAATAATGGAACATAATGGGTGTAATGTAATACTGATAGAAATATATTTCAGTAACATCTTTACTGTTGAGCTGAGCACACATAAACACGCCAGTTTATTTTAAATACAAAAATTGTTTAAAATAACGAACAGAAAGTCCTTTTTCACTCCTGATAACTGTCAAATGCAGTAAAAAATCAGTTCACTGAGACTGCAAGACATCTTTTTTAAGGCATGCTCGAGCAGCATCCTGTCACATTTTAGTGAAATCATTGCATTTAAGTCAGCCCTCTTTTATAAGCGTTTGAGTGAAAAGACGGAAATCAGGCTTTGGTTAGTTAGTAACTGTTGTTTGAACATAAGTTCTATTTAAAGTTAACACTGCATTTAGAGTGCATTTAACTTTTCCTAATTTCATTGAGGGTAAAAACCTGCAGAAAAAGGTACCTATGAATACTTATTACACAGTGAAACGCGTAAACCACAGCTGATTAGTTTAGTTAACTCAGTGCATTAAAAGTGAATATTTATTTGCAAGCACTAACATGAGAACAATCTTATTTGATTTTTTCACAAAAAAATCAATACAATGATGGACGTTAAACAGGGTGAAACAAATCAGGACCCCAAAATGGCTTAGAACGAGCCAAGGTGGTGACTGCTCAGTTGACAGGTACATGTGGCAAGAAGCAGGTGAACATCCTTTGATGTTTTACGACAGGCTTCTCAAAGCTCATTTTGGTGACAAATATACACCAGGCATGGAAGAAGATGAAGACTTTAAGTGGTCTTTCTTCTTACATCTCGTCTTTGAGATAAGATTTCAGCTGCTCACCATGGTTAATCCAAAAAAGCAAACCATGGAAGAAATAAAACAGTGTGCTATAAATGCATTTGAAGCTAACATGCAAATCAAAACACCCTTACAGGTGTCCCCAGGTGAAGCGGTCAAATCCCACTCGCTGGAGCTGGATTCCAGTCCTAAAAAAGGCGAGTGTAAACAAGATTTTCAAACTAATAATCAACTAAAGGTGGGTGTTAGCTCTACAGGACGCCCGAAACCAGGGTGGGCCCGGAAGGGACCCCTGAGACGTGGACCTGCACCTCGGATGAAACAATCCGAGACATGCAAAAGGTCGCAAACATTCCAGAAAAAAGGCATCAAACCTCCAAGCTCTGATGAGGTGGTGGATGTAAGTTGGTTGTTTGAAAACTTGAATGATACAGAGGATGACCGAACTGGGACAATGAGTGGCCTTGTCTTTGATAACTCAGAGCACACAGTTGATGACAAAGACAGCAAACAAACTGCTGATAGTCTACAACAACCTGAAGGTCATGATGCTGACAGCCAACAAGATGCTGACAGTGAACATGAGTACACAGACAGAGTCACACATGAACAGAAACGTGTGCCAAGACCTGTGAGGTTTCTGTGTAACCTTATACAAAGGGGGGTAGCTAAGAAAGCTTACCTGCCTATCACACTGGAAGGTGTCCTTGAGCGTGAAGCCCTCCTGGACGGCAGTGCTGATATAACCATTATGTCGGCCAAACTGTTAGAGGAGCTGAGGACCGCCGCTAACTGTGTTGACAGGCAAATACCCTTCGAGAAATGTGCTATCGAACTGCAGGGACGAGAACAACCCTGACAGCTATAGCTATGGTTCACATGCAGATTGGCGAAATGACACTACGCCACCCGGTGTTTGTGTCTACACTTGACTCTATCCCATTTTTGGTTGGCCAAGACTTTATAAACCGTTTCGGCGCGATTATAGATTATGGTCAACAGACAATGTGGGCAACAGTGAGAAAACCCCTGCCAATAAAAGTGCCTCCTAGTTGTGATACAGACTGCCTAACCGCAGGTACCGCAGAGGACACAAGGGACTCCTCATCCGAGGACGAGAGCCCGGTAAGTGAACCTTCAACTACAGGTGAGACAGAAGAGACCCAAAAGTTGGACCAAACTCTGGCCCAACAAGAGAACCTCCTCTGTGAGCTGACACATTCAGCACTCACTGAACACTACCTACCACAGGTAGTGAAAGGTGTTGAGATCCAAGGATCCCACACCGAAGACGCTGTACTGTCCTCTGGGACAGGTAATTCGGCAATCAGCCAAGCTTTCGATGAAACCTTGGTTCAAGGGCATCTGAGTCCAGAAAATGACAGTCATCCAAACGCTGACAGTCACTTGGACATCATTGTTGCAGATTACGAGGACCCCTCATCAGACAAGAAGGGGGCAAACTCACATTACCTACCACAGGTAGTTTAATGTTTTAGTTTTAGAGTTGGTGTAAATTTTCATACTCTTATACCACTATGCAAAAAACTCAGGACAGTGTTAGGTTTACTATTTTATGCTTATGTCTATTATTATATGTTTCAGTGTTTCAATGTTTAGATGTTTACTGTTGCACCGAGGGACTGAGAGAAACGCAATTTCGGTCCTGTGTATGTCCTGCACTGTACATATTGCAGATCTGACAATAAAGTTGACTTTGACTTTGACTTTGACAGGTAGAGAAAGGTGTGGAGATCCAAGGACCCCACACCAAGGTTGCTGTACTGTCCCCTGGGACAGGTAAATCGGCTATCAGCCAAGCTTTCGATGAAACCTTGGTTCAGGAACATTTGAGTCTAGAACTAATCAGAAATGACATAGTTTTTACAGACTCAAAGAGCCCCTTCTTCAGTCGAGAGGTGGGAAGACACACACAACGACAGTGACCCGTCGCAGTCTGTACAATCAGACACACCTGCGACTGCACCGACAGTTGTGACACACCTGAATTACACGGAAAGAGGTAAACGTAGGAAGATACGTTGGCCGAAACCTAAAAGGTTCCTGTGTACTGTCTTCTCTCAGCTGCGCGAACAGCTTAAACTAAACGGTGGCATCCTAACTTGTGCCCATGGACGGACGTCCTCACCTGTGTTCGTGGTCCCCCATGACCAAAGGGGGGTGATGTTAGGCCATGCCAAAGACAAAGATTTGAATGTACACCTCAGAAACACTTTTGCTTTCGCCCAGAAAAACCTGGAAAGATCCGCTGAAGGACGTAAGGCGTACTATGACCAGAAGGCCTCTCACAATGAACTCCAAGTGGGAGACAGAGTCTGGTACTATACGTTCGCCCCAGCAACCGGGAAAGGAGGGTCCGAGACCGGAACTCTCGCCCGCAAACTAATGCCCAGGTGGACTGGACCTCATCTGATAACAGACAAAGTGTCCTCAGTCGTCTACGAAATCAAAATCAGCAAAGGCCGCAATGACTCCACAAAAGACAAAGATCTCACAAACTCACCGACTTCATGGGATAATAAGGTCGTCCAAACACAAGTTAGTAAATAAACTAATCAGGTTTAAACTACCGTATATTTTCCACCCTATAAGTCGCATTGTCCAATTTGAACTTAGAAACGCTAAGCCTAAAACCCACAACAAAAAACTAACCTTAACAACCGTTTAAATCCACGAGATTTAATTTGACCTCGGTCATAAAGTTGAGACCTGTTTTCTTGTGTGTTGCACTTTGGAATCTGACGACAAGAGTGTGTCGAAGCAGTGAAACGTTGTTTCCTTGTTGTTTAGTCATTACTGTTGTCATTAGTTGAGATATTGTTTGGTTCTGAACACTCCCAGCCAAAAAGGTTTTGTATTAACATTGGTTAATGAATGATATGGATTTAACTATGCCAACATGCAGTTCGTTTTGTTAAATCTCAATCGTCGAAGAGTCAATGTAGTTTAAAGCTGCTCAAGGTACAATAAACTACACTGGTCTCATAATTTCTAAATTGAACCGATTCGATCGTTTCTATTCTAGATTGTCTATTCATTTTGATGAGTCTCGCCATAGACTTCAAAATTTATTAGGAATACCAAATCCTACGTCGATCGTCTAAAAGACAACAGACATTTAGATCAAACTATATTTCATTTTTTTATTTTAGTTCAACCTAAACTAAGTAATGAATGGAGGAATAGTTTGGAATTAGAGGCCTTCGTTACAGAAGCCCTCCAAAATTTTATAGGTACAAATCCCTATATCTAATTTTACAGAATTGATCCACCCCTTAATTGGTAATTGTAGCTGATCTAAACCATGATAGCTTACATACCAGGTGCATATAGGTAGGGCCTAATGTAAAATCCCAATCATAAGCCCACCTAAAAAACCACATAATTGCATGACACATAGAACCAGAGTGGCACTGACTGGAAACCAACCAGCCAACAACCTTCGATGTGGGGACCTGCAGCTCCAACGCTTGGTCTTCAACCTTCATCCAAGGGTCGCCTCCTCTGCGTCAATCGAGGGATCCCCTCTACATGCTGATTATGAAAACAATTGTTGCTGATCAATCAACAAAACTAATCGTTGTGGAATTACTGCTGTGGAATTACCGCTGTGGATTATAAGACTTTGCTTTCCAAGGGATCACAGACTTTGTTTTCCAAGAGTTAACAGACTTTGTTTTCCAAAGGATTAAAAGCTTTTCGCAATGGGATTACCTCCGAACAGTATGGAATTTCCAAAACTTTATGGGATTATAATTTTTGATTTTTCTTTTCCACTTGCTGGATTACTTCAAGATCAAAGACAGTTCAAGGTTTCCTTTCGTGTTGGACCCCATCCCCAAGGACTGGCGATGGCTTCCAAAAGGGGGGAGATGTAATGGACCTACCCAGGGTCAAATTAAGGTTTTTGAACTGTCCAGTGATGACCTTTACTGACCTCTCAGTAAAGCAAGACATTTACTACAAAATCATTCATTTAGCTATAATCTGATAACATAGTCACCAATAAGAGACTATTTCTATCTTTGATTTTAGGCTGATGTGATCAAAAGAATAACTTTTGTCATTTTCATGATGTGTGCTTTTAAGCTGTGTTATTCTGTAAGAGTTAAACTGTGTTCACTGCTGTGTTTAAAGGTGAAGCCTTCGGGTCACAGAGACCGGACGGTTTTGTTTAGAAACTCAGAGACAGTCTCATGAGCAGGGCTCCAGCTTTATCTATCTTTTTCCTAAACATTTCTCTCTGCTGCTGCTTGTAACCTTGGGTTTGATAAGACAAATGAACTCCTCGACTGGTCCTTCCTTAAGTACTAGTCTAAGCTTTTGCTAAAGGCTTCAGAGTTGCTGGGAACTTGCAAGAGATGTGAACTTTCCCAAGAGCTGGACACGTGTGGTCAAGAGCTAACGACCGGCGTCTTCAGCTAAGGACTGATAACAGGCTGTTATGAGTCTACTTCGAACAAGCGTAAGATCAAGAACTTTGTCTATTCCTTCCTGGAATAAGTTTATCTTGAAGTCAGAGGCCTGAAGCTGACATATTCTCTGATGACCAAGCAAAACCAGGAGACGTTGGAAAACGTAAACCAGAACCTTGCTTGAAGGTATCGTACTGGTTCCCACAAGAATCCGTGCATCTGAAAGGCTACAAGGTCGTCCCTCTTACCGGGCAGTCGTCAAAAGGTAAAGAGCTGTTTACAAAACGTACCTGGATTTTAGCAGAAGTCGGATGAGAAGTGTCACTCTGGTATCATGCTCAGGATAATTTCTTCTTAAATCTTTCCTCCTATTTCTTTCCCCTCTCAATCTAAGCTGGAAACTATTTTTAAGTTAAAGAGCCCACAGACTAAATATGTTTAACATCTAATATTGAAGTCTGTTGTGTTAAATTTAAGTGTGCTGACGTATTTGAATTGAAAGAAAGTGAAATCATGTCAATCAAGTGTAATGGTGTTAATTTAGTTGATTTATTTTAAATAAATGGTAGTGTCGACTGGCATACCAAACTAAGTTAATGTCCATTGTCACTTAATGGCTCTGTTTATTTATCCATCATAAAGATCACAGAAATATTGGGTAAACTGAAAAAGAACAGAATCCGTGAATTTACTACTCAATCTGAATAAGTAGATTAATTAAGGATAAAGAGGTCAGTATTAATATTGACCTCCTCATAATTCTTACAATGGAAATAGCAATGTGAATTGTATGGCCTACGGCGTCACGTAGGAAGGTCGTACAAATATGGGTAACATACCGTTGGAAAGGTCTGCTCAAGGGCAATTCAAAGAGACATGTTTCAACCGTTTGCCGTTTCTGCCCTGTGTGATTTTCCTAAGAGGGCCTAGAGCCTTTGAAAATCAAAAGGTTAAAAGGTCAAGGAAAATGCGTATTGACCCCAAACACACAGGACGCAGTCAGGGTGATACCCTGATCAGGACCTGTGAGTTTCATCTCTTTGCAAATTTCCTAAGTGGGTCAACAGGCCTTCCAAAATGACAAGGTCTTAAGGTCAGTGCATTTTTGCCCATAATTTCACGTAGGAAGGTCGTACAAAGACAAGCCATACACGGTCGGAAAGGTCTCGGCGAGCCGGATCTGAAAATGTGAGCCTCGCGAGGGTGCGTAGTTTTTCCAAGCAAGGAGGGAGTTTTATCAATTCACATTGGTATTTCAATATCACAAAGTATTAACCGTGCCCGTCTCGTACCGTTCTATGCCCATGAGCATAGAATGGCATCACATGGGCACGGCCAATACTTTATAATGTGAATACCCAAGTGAATGGCTTGTGCCCGTCTCGTGCCTTCTGGTGCCCATGACTGTGCTCCTCTGGTACCGTTCTATGCCCATGGGCATAGAACGGCACCACATGGGCACGGCCAATACTTTATGATGTGAATACCTATGTGAATGGCTCATGCCCGTCTCGTGCCTTCTGGTACCCATGACCGTGCCCGTCTGGTACCGTTCTATGCCCATGGGCATAGAACAGTACCACATGGACACGGCCAATACTTAATAATGTGAATACCTATATGAATTGTGTGGCCCACGGCGTCGCGTAGGAAGGTGGTACAAATATGGGTTATATACCGTTGGAAAGGTCTGCTCAAGGGCAATTCAAAGAGACATGTTTCAACCCTTTGCTACCTTCCTAAGGGTGTCTAGGTGCCTCCAACTAAAAAGGTTAAAAGGTCAAGGAAAATGCGTATTGACCCCAAACACACAGAACGCAGTCAAGGTGATATGCTGATCAGTACCTGTGAGTTTCAGCCCTTTGCGAGGTTCCTAAGGCAGTCTAGGTCTATCCAAAGTGAAAGGTCATAAGGTCAGGCCAATATATAGATGGCCGTAATTCTTCGTGGAAAGCAGCTAAGGACACAATATTTTCAGGGATAGAGAAGGACTCCTAGGTAATGACACCCTAAAAATCTGGAGTCGTTTGATTGTTTCTAGAGGAAGATATAAACATTTATAAATTAAGGCCTTCGGCGGTAGCACTTGCAGGTTTTGGCCCACAACTTCGCATAGGAAGGTTGTACAAACATGAACTTAATGCAGTTGGAAATGTATGCTCAAGGGTAATTTAAAGAGACCTGTTTCAACCATTTGCCGTTTCTGCCCTGTGTGATTTTCCTAAGATGGCCTAGAGCCTTCCAAAATCAAAAGGTTAAAAGGTTAAGGAAAATGCGTATTGACCCCAAACACACAGGACACAGTCAGGGTGATACCCTGATCAGGACCTGTGAGTTTCAGCTCTTTGCAAGGTTCCTAAGTGGGTCAACAGGCCTTCCAAAATGACAAGGTCTTAAGGTCAGTGCATTTTTGCCCATAATTTCGAGTGGGAAGGTCGTACAAAGACAAGCCATACACAGTCGGAAAGGTCTCAGCAAGCCAGATCTGAAAATGTGAGCCCTACGAGGGTACGTAGTTTTTCCAAGCAAGGAGGGAGTTTTATTAATTCACATTGGTATTTCAATATCACAAAGTATTAACCGTACCCGTCTCGTACCGTTCTATGTCCATGAGCATCGATTGGCATCACATGGGCACGGCCAATACTTTATAATGTGAATACCTATGTGAATGGCTCGTGCCCGTCTCGTGCCTTCTGGTGCCCATGACCGTGCTACTCTGGTACCGTTCTATGCCCATGGGCATAGAACGGCACCACATGGGCATAGCCAATACTTTATGATGTGAATACCTATGTGAATGGCTCGTGCCCGTCTCGTGCCTTCTGGTGCCCATGACCGTGCCCCTTTGGTACCACTCTATGCCCATGTACATAGAACGGTACCAGAGGGGCATGGCCATGGGCATGGAAAGGCACGAGATGGGCATGGTCAATACTTTGCAAAATGGAAATAGCAATGTGAATTGTGTGGCCCATGGCGTCGCGTAGGAAGGTCGTACAAATATGGGTTATATACCGTTCGAAAGGTGTGCTCAAGGGCAATTCAAAGAGACCTGTTTCAACCCTTTGCTACCTTCGTAAGGGGGTCTAGGTGTCTCCAAATAAAAAAGGTCAAAATGTCAAGGGTTACATACCGTTCGAAAGGTCTGCTCAAGGGCAATTCAAAGAGACCTGTTTCAACCCTTTGCTACCTTCCTAAGGGGGTCTAGGTGTCTCCAAATAAAAAAGGTCAAAATGTCAAGGAAAAAGCGTATTGACCCCAAACACATATAATGCAGTCAAGGTGATACGTTGATCAGTACCTGTGAGTTTCAGCCCTTTGCGAGGTTCCTAAAGCGGTCTAGGTCTATCAAAAGTGAAAAGGTCATAAGGTCAGGCCAATATATAGATGGCCGTAATTCTTCGTGGAAAGCAACTAAGGATACAATATTTGCAGGGATAGAGAAGGACTTCTAGGTGATGACACCCTGAAAATCTGGAATAGTTTGATTGTTTCTGGAGGAAGATATAAACATTTATAAATTAAGGCCTTCGGAGACCGCACTTTTTTTTCTAAGAGGACCTAGAGCCTTCCAAAGTAAAAAGGTCAAAAGGTCAAGGAAAATGCGTATTGACCCCAAACACACAGGACGCAGTCAGGGTGAAACACTTATAAGGACCTGTGAGTTTCAGCTCTTTGTAAGGTTCCTAAGTGGGTCAACAGGCCTTCCAAAATGACAAGGTCTTAAGGTCAGTGCATTTTTGCCCATAATTTCGCGTAGGAAGGTCGTACAAAGACAAGCCATACACCATCGGAAAGGTCTCGGCGAGCCGGATCTGAAAATGTGAGCCCCGCGAGGGTGCGTAGTTTTTCCAAGCAAGGAGGGAGTTTTATCAATTCACATTGGTATTTCAATATCACAAAGTATTAACCGTGCCCGTCTCGTACCGTTCTATGCCCATGAGCATAGAACGGCATCACATGGCACGGCCAATACTTTATAATGTGAATACCCAAATGAATGGCTCGTGCCCGTCTCGTGCCTTCTGGTGCCCATGACCGTGCTCCTCTGGTACCGTTCTATGCCCATGGACATAGAACGGCACCACATGGGCATGGCCAATACATTATGATGTGAATACCTATGTGAATGGCTCGTGCCCGTCTCGTGCCTTCTGGTGCCCATGACCGTGCCCCTTTGGTACCGCTCTAAGTCCATGTGCATAGAACCGTACCAGAGGGGCATGGCCATGGGCATGGAAAGGTATGAGATGGGCATGGTCAATACTTTGCAAAATGGAAATAGCAATGTGAATTGTGTGGCCCACGGCGTCGCGTAGGAAGGTCGTACAAATATGGGTTGCATACCGTTCGAAAGGTCTGCTCAAGGGAAATTCAAGGAGACCTGTTTCAACCCTTTGCTACCTTCCTAAGGGGGTCTAGGTGTCTCCAAATAAAAAGGTCAAAATGTCAAGGAAAAAGCGTATTGACCCCAAACACATATAATGCAGTCAAGGTGATACGTTGATCAGTACCTGTGAGTTTCAGCCCTTTGCGAGGTTCCTAAAGCGGTCTAGGTCTATCAAAAGTGAAAAGGTCATAAGGTCAGGCCAATATATAGATGGCCGTAATTCTTCGTGGAAAGCAATTAAGGATACAATATTTGCAGGGATAGAGAAGGACTTCTAGGTGATGACACCCTGAATTTCTGGAATAATTTGATTGTTTCTGGAGGAAGATATAAACATTTATAAATTAAGGCCTTCGGAGACCGCACTTTTTTTTCTAAGAGGACCTAGAGCCTTCCAAAGTAAAAAGGTCAAAAGGTCAAGGAAAAGGCGTATTGACCCCAAACACATAGAACGCAGTCAGGGTGATACGCTTATAAGGACCTGTGAGTTTCAGCTCTTTGCAAGGTTCCTAAGTGGGTCAACAGGCCTTCCAAAATGACAAGGTCTTAAGGTCAGTGCATTTTTGCCCATAATTTCGCGTAGGAAGGTCGTACAAAGACAAGCCATACACCATCGGAAAGGTCTCGGTGAGCCGGATC
>JBBPBX010080600.1:0-16132 GCA_038048925.1 Garcialebias charrua | reverse complement strand
CAACTTGGGATGTTGTGAATCGGTGGGCAGAGTACTTCGAAGACCTCCTCAATCCCACTGGCATGTTTTCTACTGAGGAAGCGGACCCTGGGGACTTTGGGTTGGGCTCTCCAATCTCTGGTGCTGAGGTCACCGAGGCGGTTAAAAAGCTCTGCGGTGGCAGGGCTCCAGGGGTGGATGAGATTCGCCCGGAGTTCCTTAGGACTCTGGATGTTGTGGGGTTGTGTTGGCTTACGCGACTCTGCAATATTGCGTGGACATCGGGGGCAGTTCCCCTGGATTGGCAAACTGGGATGGTGTTTCCCCTATTTAAAAAAGGGGACTGTAGAGTGTGTTCCAACTATTGGGGGATCACACTCTTAAGCCTCCCTGGTAAGGTCTATTCAGGGGTTCTGGAGAGGAGGGTCCGTTGGATAGTCGAACCTCGGATTCAGGAGGAGCATTGTGTGGTTTTTGTCCTGGTCGTGGAACACTGGACCAGCTCTACACCCTCAGCAGGGTCCTGGAGGGTACTTGGGAGTTTGCCCAACCAGTTTACATGTGCTTTGTAGACTTGGAGAAGGCATTCGACCGCGTCCCTCGGGGAGCCCTGTGGGAGGTACTCCGGGAGTATGGGGTACCAGGCCCTTTGATACGGGCTGTTAGGTCCCTGTACGACCGGTGTCAGAGCTTGGTCCGCATTGCCGGCAGTAAGTCAGGCTCGTTTCCAGTGAGAGTTGGACTCTGCCAAGGTTGCCCTTTGTCACCGATTCTGTTCATAACTTTTATGGACATAATTTCTAGGCATAGCCAAGGTGTTGAGGGGATCCGTTTTGGTGGCCTTAGGATTGCTTCTCTGTTTTTTGCAGATGATGTGGTCCTATTGGCTTCATCAGATCGTGATCTACACCTTTCGCTCGAGCGGTTTGCAGCCGAGTGTGATGCGGCAGGGATGAGGATCAGTTTCTCCAAATCCGAGGCCATGGTCTTGAGCTGGAAAAGGGTAGAGTGCCCTCTCCAGGTCGGGGAGGAGGTCCTGCCCCAAGTGGAGGAGTTTAAATATCTCGGGATCTTGTTCACGAATGAGGGAAAACTGGAGCGTGAGATTGATAGGCGATAGGTGCAGCATCTGCAGTGAAGCGGGTGTTGTGCCAGTCTGTCGTGGTGAAGAGTGAGCTGAGTCAAAAGGCAAAGCTCTCAATTTACCGATCGATCTACGTTCCCACCCTCATCTATGGTCATGAGCTCTGACCGAAAGAACGAGATCTCGGATACAAGCAGCTGAAATGAGTTTTCTCCGCAGGGTGTCTTGACTCTCCCTTAGAGATAGGGTGAGAAGCTCAGTCATCTCGGAGTAGAGCCGCTGCTTCTCCACATCGAGAGGAGTCAGTTGAGGTGGCTCGGGCATCTGGTTAGGATGCCTCCTGGATGCGAGACGATTTTGGTGATGTAGAAGGAGGAAGCAGGTTGAAGGAGCTCCCGACTAACTTTCTTTAAACTACTTTAAAACCGGAGTTACATACCTCCATCAAGCACTGGACTGACAGAAGCACAGTTTATGTACACTTGAGACGTTATGATGGCCAGTGACAACCCTAAACAAAAGCCTTCAATCAGGCGTGCAAATACCCTGGCTAGTAAAGTAGCCTCAACTTAAAGTAGCCGTGGCACAGTGGTGATGGCAGTCGACCCCCGATCGGAAGGTTGGAGCAGCGCCGGCCCAAGGCATAAGCGAAGTAAGCAGTCGCTTGGGGCCCCAGGGTCACACAAGGGGGCCCCCAACGAGGAGCTGAGTTTTGTGGGTTTTTATTTTTATTTAATTTTACACACAACTTCATCATAAAGTTCAGATTTTTATTTTCATAATTATATATATAACATATATATCATATATTTGTGTGTATATGTATATTTGAATATGTAGAAATCACTCTATGGAAAGAAAGAAATGACCGGTGGTTGGGAACCCCCCTCAGTGGGGCCCTAGTAGAGCACGTTTCACAGGTTTCTCAGCCAGCGCTCCTTGCCGCAATGTGAAATCCGCATCCAAGCTAATTAAGCACCTGACGTGGCTGTATCAGGTCAACTAACGCTAGATAATGTCGCAAAAAAGGGCATATATCCTTCAGGGGCTGAAAAAGGAAGAGGAAAAAGATGATGAAGAAGAGAAAAAACGGAAAGATAAAGGTATGTTTGTACAAAGTAGGGGAGACTGGGTATTGGTTGTAACACTTTTTGCTCCAGCACCTTTAACTCACAGAATTTTTGAGCTAGAGTTTTCAAACTTTTATACAAAATACCCACATTTGTTTACTACAAATGGCACCAATTCAAACCTCTGCAAGAATATCACAGACCTCATGAGTTCATGTCAAATACATGGTGGTCCTTTGTTACAACCTACCCCGCTACCGGGGTAGGTTGTAACACCTGCTGGGGTAAGTTGTAACAATTAGACAAAAGAAGCAAAAACAGAGGCCACACCATGTGATATGCTTCAAAAAGAGGTTTACTGAATTAAAAGAACAATACAAGAACAATGTCTCTCTCTCTGTGACTGACCATAACTCAAATATACTGTTTGTGTGTGTGCATGTCTGTAAATTATTCTACTAGAACAAACTTCCTTAACATGTAGGCCTATAATGCCTAAATATAATTTTCATTCAACCTTTATTTAGTCAGGTAAATCTCATTGAGCCTCGTGGACTCATTTACAGCGACCTGCTACAAACTAAAGAATCAATATATATATATATATATATACTTATATATATATATATTATTATATAATATATAATATAATATAATGCCATATACAGTAATGCCATATAAGGCCTAAATATGTGTTACAACCCACCCCAACCCTGTCAGCCATGTTTAGCTAGCTGTAGTAGCATAGTGGTTTGAAATTAGCACGGGAAAATGCATCACATTTTGCCTGAGAAATTACACTTTCATCTAATGTAAGTCATATGGTTTTATCTGCAACAGTATAAGTACTAAACAAAATATAGTCATGGTCAAAAAGTTTACTTTCTTACCTCAAAATCTGTTTTTTCTCCTTAGTATCTGCATGTGCCTGTTTCCAGCCTTGACAATCACAATATGGGATTGGGGGGGAAGCGGGTAAACACTGAAATGATCATGTGACTCCTATCTTATCCCTGATTGGTGGAACTGGTGGTGTTACAACTCTCCCCATGTTACAACCATACCCGGTCTCCCCTACATCTCTTTTATCAAAAAATATTTGTGCAGCTGCTAATGGATAAATAGAGCTAGCAACATTGAACAGTCTGGACTACCGTGTTTGTACTTGTTAATAACTGAGTTTTAATTTTATGTGAGTTGATTCGCACTACTTTTTTTTGGGCTCAAAACAGCGTTTTTGCTAACGCTTGATAGCAATAATTAAAACTTGATAGCAATAATTAAAACAGAGTCTCTGACTCTGAAAACTTCACAATACATAACATTTGCTAGCCAAATGTTTTACATCAGGCTATGTTGATATATTAACAGCTTACTAGCTATCCTTGAGTTGGCAATATGTTGTGGACTGTTGAGCATGATAATTTATGTGACTAAAATAAACAATTTTTTACACAAACTTATGTTATGTGAAATTCTGCAGGAGCACTGTTAAAATATTTTGTCAGCGAGAGTCCACATTACCAGGCTCAGCTGTGGGCAGTGCATCAGGTAAGAGAAAGACTCACCATACAGCATACAATTAATGTTTAGTCATAATTACACTCCAGAGTCTGTAATGAATGTATGCAAGGAATGTGTGTGCATATGTATGTATTTCATCTTATGTCCATCTTTGTCCTCTTCAGAGCTAAGTGTAGCACCTCATCCTCTGTGCCCAATCGGTAAATTAACTGCATAACATCCTTTTTATAACTCCTACACAACTAACTCATAATTTTTTTTATTTACAACGTAAGCAGAAAATAGTACTTTTCCATAAAAAAAGTGAACAACATAATTACAAGTATGATGTGACATCTAACATAACTACATTTTTGGTTATTTTCATCTTAGGTCCATCTCCATCCTCTGCAGAGCTAAGTCTAGCATCCTCTATGACCGCAGTCTCATCTGTATCTGCAACTACTGCTGAACTACCTGGTAAGCAAAACCTCTTTCATATAATTGTTTAACCATCTTGAGATATAATTCCAATATTATTTCTAAAATCAGACACTTAGACAACCAAATTATTTAAAAATATTTAAAATACATTTCAGTTGGTGTACTGGCAGATTCCTTTTTATTATAAGCAAAAACACACTGGTATAAGAATAGTTGAACTTTTTATTTAAAAAGTAAGCAGCATAATTGTAAATGTGATATGACATCTAACATGATTTTTTTTTTTTCATCTTAGGTCCATCTCCGTCCTCTGCAGAGCTAAGTCTAGCAACCCCATGTGCCCACTGTCTCATCTGTGTCTGCAACTGCAGATGATCTACCTGGTAAGTTAACAGCAAAACATCTTCTATAATTCTTCTTTGTGCTCCAGATCATTTTCAGATTAACAGTTATGTACATCGCAAACATTTTCTGCCCTTTTATGTTATTATTAATCATCATCTTTCTTTTGTCTCTTTCTCAGAAGCTTCCACATCAAAGTCCGAGCCACACCAAGGATCATCAGCTCTGCCAATGGACCCAGCTGAGTGGCCATCTTTCCTCTCAGATGTAAACAGGACTGAGCAGGTGATGAGAGGACCACTGCCTATTAAGGATACCTTTTCCTTCCCCAAAAGGCATGATGGGCAATGTTTTTATTTTTATTTTTAGAAAGCTTGATTTTACCAGTTTATTCATAGGCAGTTTTATCAATATATTATGTCATGTCTGGCCTTCTGAGGACATTCATGAACTTGATGTGGTCCAAAATTAAAATGTTTGGCACCCCTGCAATAAATTACATATATACATTAAAAAGGACTGTCAGAGTTGCAATACGTTTTATCAGGTGGGAGAATGATAAAACCATCTGACCGTTGATTGCAGTAATTCACATTATTAGTAGAAACAGAGGGTCCCCAGCCAAATTTCGCTTAGGGCCCCAAAGAGGCTTGGGCCGGCCCTGGGTTGGAGGTTCGAATCCCGCATCCGCCCACCATGTGTCGTGTCTCTGGGCAAGACACTTAACCCTGAGTTGCTCCCGGTAGGTCTGGATGGCGCCTTGCAAGGCAGGCTACCACTATCGGTGTATGAATGTGTGAATGAATGGGTGGATGGCTGGTATTGTAAAGTGCTTTGGGGCTCCTCATAGGGGGCTGGAAGGCGCTATATAAAACAGGCTCCATTTACCATTCAATGGCCACTGACTCCTCTGACACTGTTTCACCTGGCGAAAGTGATTGCGGAGACTCTGTTTCCATGTCTCAGCTGGTTGTAGAACTATCTAAGCAGTGGAACAACTTTAAGGAGGATGTGGCCGCATTAATTCAAGAATCGATTCGGCCTCTACAAGTATCGATGGATGGATTACGTGATGAGGTCGGCTCCTTTCAGGGCCGTCTTGTGGCAGCTGAAACCCTGGCAGGCGACAATTTTAAACATTTGTGCGAAACTGAGGCTGTGGTTAAAACTCTACAAGCCCAAAACGCAACCTTACTGGAACACCTGGAAAACCTGGAAAATCAATCTCGGAGATCAAACCTACGCATGCTTAACATACCTGAAGGCAGTGAAGACGGCCAGGATCCAACCAAGTGTCAGGATTTACACAGGACAGAACGAATCCAGTTGTGCAGGCAGGGACTCAGACTCAAAGGTACAAAATAAACACTTTAATAATCATAAATCAAAGAGCTGGCATGGCAGCAAAACTTACATGTCAACAGAACCATCAGGACGGGACCAAGACAAGACTAGGTTGTACCTAACGACGACGCGACAATAACTGAGACACAGAACAGGGCTTATATACACACAGACAAGACGAGACGATATCAAACACCTGAGGACAATTAACGAAGACACAGAGCAGGAACGGGAAGCTAAACTGAGTCTTTGAGTAATGTCTGAACTAGGGAAACTAACAACTACAACTAACTGACAAGACTGGGAAACTAAACCTGAAACATGAAAGTAACTAGGATGACAGAACTGGAGGTTAAACTAAGAGTGAATAAACATGAGACTAAACTGGAAGGGAAACTAATAAACTAACTGACTACAGGATGACAGAACTGGAGGTAAACTAAGAGTGAATAAACTGGAAGGGAAACTAATAAACTAACTGACTAGGAACTGACTAACAGAGAGGGACGAAGGGAAGCAATCCTTACAGTACCCCCCTCAAAGACGCCTCCCGGCGTCTCCAAAGAACACCCCCAAAAAACAAGGAGGGCAGAGGGAGGTACAGCAGGGACGACGGGCACGGAAAAACACAAAGACAGGGGACATAACCCTAAGACACAGAACACAAAAACGTTCAGGCGGACAACGGCCCGTCCACCAGTTAGGTCAGGCGGTCGGCCAAGGCGTCGCCCCTCAGGACGGAGCCGGTCAGGCAGGTCAGGTCGGGCAGCAGGAAGGCAGCCCACCACCAGTAGCCTCCGTCGGTGACGAGGCCTCAGGAAAGTCGAAGACGAGGGTAGGACCCTCCAGGGTCCACCCAAAACAGGAGCACCCAAAACAGGAGCACCCTCATGCGGCGCAGTGGCGCCAAGCCACGAGACAACAGACGTGAAGTCGAGCGGCATCAAGTCGAGAGACGAGACGTCTGGCGTAGAGTCGAGAGACGAGACGTCTGGTGAGGAGAATTCTGGGGCGCTGGGACCCTCTGAAGCTGGCTGTTAGACTTCTGGGCAGCCGAAGATGTGAGGGGCATCCTCAAGGACCCCCTTGGAACAGGATACGGGAGGGGATCTCTCCTGGGACCCCTCAAGACTGGACACGTGAGGAGCGTCCTCCAGGACCCCCTCGGAACAGGATACGGGAGGGGCATCCTCCAGGACCCCCTCGGAACAGGATACGGGAGGGGGTCCCTCCTGGGACCCCTCAAGACAGGACACGTGAGGAGCGTCCTCCGAGGCTGGAAGCAAGGCGGCAGCGCCCTCCAAGGCTGGAAGCAAGGCGGCAGCGCTGTCCGAGGCTGGAAGCAAGGCGGTAGCGCCCTCTGGAGCCGGAAGCAAGGCGGTAGCGCCCTCTGGAGCCGGAAGCAAGGCGGTAGCGCCCTCTGGAGCCAGAGACAGGGCAGCGCCCTCTGGAGCCGGAGACAGGGCAGCGCCCTCTGGAGCCGGAGACAGGGCAGCGCCCTCTGGAGCCGGAGACAGGGCAGCGCCCTCTGGAGCCGGAGACAGGGCAGCGCCCTCTGGAGCCGGAGACAGGGCAGCGCCCTCTGGAGCCGGAGACAGGGCAGCGCCCTCTGGAGCCGGAGACAGGGCAGCGCCCTCTGGAGCCGGAGACAGGGCAGCGCCCTCTGGAGCCGGAGACAGGGCAGCGCCCTCTGGAGCCGGAGACAGGGCAGCGCCCTCTGGAGCCGGAGTCAGGGTAACGCCCTCTGGAGCCGGAGACAGGGCAGCGCCCTCTGGAGCCGGAGACAGGGCAGCGCCCTCAGGAGCCGAAGTATCAGGATCAGGAGCCGAAGTATCAGGAGCCAAAGAATCAGGATCAGGAGCCGAAGTATCAGGAGCCAAAGAATCAGGATCAGGAGCCGAAGCATCAGGATCAGGAGCCGAAGCATCAGGATTCAAAGAATCAGGAGTATCAGGACCAGGAGCCAACGAGCCGGATGAGGAGACTGCAGCAGCCGAAGAGCCGTGTCGAGTCTGCAGCAGCCGAAGAGTCTGCAGGCGAGGAGACCACCGTCGAGTCTTATAAAGAGAGATCAGGAGCAGGAACAAGAGCTGAAGAGTCGGTAAGTCCTCACTGCCTTCAATCTCTGCCACGGCGGCGACGGCGCGGTCCAGCACCTGACCGGGAAACCCCTCCTGGACTCAGGACCCTCCATGGCACAGGTGAAGTGGGGAGCCCCCTCAAGGACTCAGGACCCTCCATGGCACAGGTGAAGTGGGGAGCCCCCTCCAAGGACCCCTCGAGACAGGATAAAAGGGGGGGTCCCTCCTGGGACCCCTCGAAACAGGATACGTGAGAGGCGTCCGGACCCTCTGAGGACGTATAGGATGGACCCTCTGAGGCTGGAAGCAGGGCGGCAACGCCCCCTGGAGCCGCAGGTACTGGAGTAGCAGTTGCTACCACTGCACTAAAACCATAGATATACGGAAGGATCTGTGTTCGGATATTCCCGGAAATGGCCCGCAATGATCCTTAAAAAATCCCAAAATCTGGATACTTATCTTCGGCAGATCCAAAATAAATGTGGCTGTTATTTGTCAAGGGCCTGCCAAAGATAAGTATCTGGATTTTGGGATCTTGGGATTTTTTAAGGATCATTGCGGTCCATTTCCGGGAATATCCGGAAATATATTCATTCAACCTTTATTTAGTCAGGTAAATCTTTTGAACCTCATGGGCTCATTTACGAAAGCGACCTGCTAAAACTAAAGAACAATGAACAGCAATGGTAGAATTTCCTTAAACAATAAACAAACAAACAAACAATAAACAATAGAAAACAAAAGAGAGGAAAAAAAAAATTTTTTTTTTTTTTTTTAACAAAGTATCAAAAAACTAGCAAAACATTATAAGGTAAACGTATAGAATCAAAGACAGGAACAAATCTGCATTGGTTTTTGCCAGGATTCCAACAGATTCTGAAAACCATTTAGAGAAGTCAAGTTTGAGAGCTTCAGATCTTTTTGTAAGATATTCCAGGAAGCTGGAGCGGAATAGGAGAAGGCCCTTTTTCCAAGTTCAGTCCTCACTGACGGAACACTGCAGGTAATCATGTCCTGAGAGCGCACACTGTAGCTGCAATCACGCAAAGACATGTAGGAGGAGATGTATGAGGGCAGCAGACCAAGAAGTGATTTAAAGATGAAAATGTACCAGTGGAAGAGTCTGCGTGAGGTTAATGATGTCCAGTTAACCAGTGAATACAGGGTGCAGTGGTGGGTACGATAATCACAACCAGTTATGAATCTTAGTGCACCATGATAGACAACATCCAACATCCGCAGGGTGCTTGTAGGAGCATTCATGTAGAGAATGTCACCGTAATCAATGGAGGGAAGGAAAGTCACAGATACAAGGCGTTTCCTAACATTCAGTGATAGACATGATCTGTTTCTGAAAAAGAAACCCAGTTTAACTTTCAGTTTCTTCACTAGGTTTTCCACGTGGAGTTTAAAAGAGAGATGTGAATCGATCAGGATACCCAGATATTTATAGGAATCAACAAACTCAATAGGGACACCATTTGAAGATAAAATCAGAGGAAGATCTGCTGGGACCGACTTCCTATTTGAAAAAAACATCCCTTTTGTTTTATCAGCATTTAGGACAAGTTTGAGACGGAACAAATCTGACTGGATGAAGTCAAAAGCGGATTGCAGTAACTGGAAAGCCTTAGCTACTGTTTTAGCTCTGCAATAAACAACTGTATCATCAGCATAGAAATGTAAGGATGCATCAGGGATGCAGTGACCTACATTAGCTATGTATCCGGAAATATAAGTATAAGTATATGTAAAGGATACGGAGATATACTACATCAGATCTTACCGTATATCTATGGTTTTAGTGCAGTGCATGTACTGGAACTGAAGCTGCTGTTGCAGGTACTGGTTCTGGAGCCGCAGGTACTGGAGCTGCAGCTGCTACAGGTACTGGAACTGAAGGTTCTGGAGCTGAAGCTGCTGAAGGTTCTGGAGCTACAGCTGCTGAAGGTTCTGGAGCTGAAGCTACTGAAGGTTCTGGAGCCACAGGTTCTGGGACTGCAGCAGATTCTGGGGCTGCAGCAGATTCTGGAGAGGCAGCTGCTGAAGGTTCTGGAGCGGCAGTTGCTGAAGGTTCTGGATGTTCAGGAGCTGCAGCAGGTTCTGAATGGCCTGCTGCAGGATCTTCTGTGGCAGGGTCTGGACCGAATGCAGCTGTAGGTGGATGCTGGTTGGTAACTGTTGTAGGTGAGGAGTTATGAGACAAGAAACTAGTAGCAGAAAAATCATGAGACACAGAACCAGAAACAGGAACTGGAGCTGAAGAGTCTGGAGTTGCTGGCTCATGAAAACAGGTGGCTTCTGCAGGCTGGGTAACAGGGACCAGTTCAGAATGTAAGACAGAGTTGTCGGACACTGGTGATTGAATTGGTTTAGTGGTGGTTAATTTCAGAGTTGTCCTTATTTTAAACAGAAGCTGCTGATATTCAGGGATCTGGATGAGACCAGGAAAAGACAACAGATACTTTTCTGCAAGAGAAAACAAAACACTCTGGCAGTCCTGGTTATCTAAAGCAGAAGAAATTAATTTCTGCAAATTTTGGTTTATGTGGAGGAGGTCACTGTTTTGGAGCTGGGATACGTGGGTCCCAGTTTCACCGGAATGAGCAGAGACGGCTGGACGTGTGGTGTCGTGTTTCGCCCCCACTTGACTCCTGAGAGGTGGGGCCACGTCACCCGCTCCCACAGCGACACGGGTGCTGAATCCAGGAAACGTGGTCTCACCGGACCCAGCAGGAACAGATGGTCGGGACGAAGGAGTGGCGGATCGCTTCCGGGACCTCTTTTTACCGTTTTTACGGCGGCGTGGAGACTGGGGAAAAAGAGGAATACACAAATCGTCCTCGTCCTATCCGGACGTCCATCCGGAAATGGCGAGCGGAACTGGAACGTGAGACAAACAGGGAAAAGACGTCCAGCGGTTCTCACGGGGCTGAACCCGTCCCTCCTCCTCGAGAACCCGGAGGGGAGAAGCCATATTCTCCACCCCCCGGCTGAAGTCCTCTTGGGCCGGCGTGGGAACGGTCCGGAAACCACCTCCATCCACTTGGACATGAGAGGTAGGTGTTTTTAATTCTAAGGAGGACCCTACCCGCTGGATTCTAAATATGGTCGCGTCGTAACTGTCAGGATTTACACAGGACAGAACGAATCCAGTTGTGCAGGCAGGGACTCAGACTCAGAGGTACAAAATAAACACTTTAATAATCATAAATCAAAGAGCTGGCATGGCAGCAAAACTTACATGTCAACAGAACCATCAGGACGGGACCAAGACAAGACTAGGCTGTACCTAACGACGACGCGACAATAACTGAGACACAGAACAGGGCTTATATACACACAGACAAGACGAGACGATATCAAACACCTGAGGACAATTAACGAAGACACAGAGCAGGAACGGGAAGCTAAACTGAGTCTTTGAGTAATGTCTGAACTAGGGAAACTAACAACTACAACTAACTGACAAGACTGGGAAACTAAACCTGAAACATGAAAGTAACTAGGATGACAGAACTGGAGGTTAAACTAAGAGTGAATAAACATGAGACTAAACTGGAAGGGAAACTAATAAACTAACTGACTACAGGATGACAGAACTGGAGGTAAACTAAGAGTGAATAAACTGGAAGGGAAACTAATAAACTAACTGACTACAGGATGACAGAACTGGAGGTAAACTAAGAGTGAATAAACTGGAAGGGAAACTAATAAACTAACTGACTAGGAACTGACTAACAGAGGGGGACGAAGGGAGCCAATCCTTACACCAAGTTTATCTCCGAGCTATTAAAGGATGTTATGGGAGACGACACATTTTCTTCTCCCCCAGAATTGGAGCGCGCGTACCGCACAGCTGGACCCAAGCCCGCAGTAGGACGACCACCGCGGCCCTTCATCTTTGCATTCTATTGTTATCGGGAGAAGGAAATCGCTTTAAGATGGTCCAGGCAACACGAAATAAAGTATCAAGGAATAACCCTCAGAATATATCCAGATCTTAGCGTCACTCTTGCAAAGAAAAGGTCGGTGTTCAACGACATTAAAGGAGCATTCTACCAGAGAGGTGTTTCGTTTTGTCTTCTTTTCCCTGCCCGTCTTAAAGTCACGTTTAAAGGGGAAACCCATCTGTTTGAAACGCCGGGGGAAGCCTAGGCTTTTTACAACAGCTTTGTCGCAAAGTAAACAAACTTCTGACAAGCAGACTTGGGGGACGGCAGGGGGTGCTCAGAATGCAGCATGGATGGAGAGGACATAAAAAGAGGGTAAAATCATCCGAGAATGAGGAAAGAGGTTACTAAATAGAAAAAAAAGAGTAATAATAATAAAAAATAAAAAATAAATGATTTACTGAGTTGGGAGTTGCATTTGCACACTCTGCTTTAAATGACTGGACTAAAAAACTCAACTTCAAATGGATATACCCTTTTTCTCACAAGGACATAAATTATACATTTGTGAGTATGTTTGCGCCATGTTTGCATGCAAACGAATAGACGAATAGACTCTTTATTATTACTATTATTTTATTTGATTAATATTATTACAATTTTTGTTATTTCTGTTGCTTTGTTTACTACCTACTTACGGTCAGAAATTAAAGCTTATATGTTAAAGGAATAATTGTTGGTTCTCTAGTTCTAATGTCTGCTGCTGGCTGTCATAATTTAATTTAAATTAGTGTACTTTAGCCTAAAAACTCACATTTATAGTGACATGGGTCATTGTATAGGTGCCCTATGGAGCTTCATTACCCATTATTTATAATTACTGATACTTTCTTAACTACTTGTACAAAGAGTGTAACTCCTGCATTTTAAGTTTATTGGGAACCTTCTAAAGTTAGTTTGGGACTGTGTGTATGGCCTATCGGAGGACCTATCAGGTATTTATGGGACAGCAGTTGGCTTCGTCAAGAAAAGCGAAGACTCAGTCGGGGTAGGTTCTAATAAGGGTTGGGTTCAGTGCTGCATTTTCCTTTCATATTTGTGATTTGTGTTGTTTTTTTATTTGCTTTTTCTCAAGTTTGTATATCGTGGATAAGTGGACATGCGCTGCCGGGTGGGGCTGGAACACGTATAAAATTAGATTGTTATGGCTGACGAATGTAACAGTAATATGAGAGGAGAGGCCTCAACGGTTCGCTTTAATAGTTGGAATGTGAAGGGCACGAGAGGACCAGTGAAACGGGCAAAAAAATTTGCTCACCTTAAAAAACTAAACTGAAATTGCATTTTTACAGGAAACTCATTTGATTTTTACAGATCATTTAAAACTTAAGAAGCCTTGGGTGGGACAAGTTTACCATTCACAATTGAACACAAAAGTCAGAGGGACGGCAATATTAATACATAAAAATATACAGTTTACAGGTAGTCCCCGACTTACGAGCGCTCTGACTTACGAGGTCCCGGACTTACGAGCATGCATCTCATTAAAAAAAAAAAAAAAAAATTTTTTTTTTTTTTTTTTTACTTTTTTTTTTTTTTATAAATGAATACATGTACAGTACTGGACAGTCACCAAGCACTTAGCCTATCCTAACACAGTTTTTAAAGATGAAGGAATAAGTTGAATTGTCTGCCTTTCACATAAAGGGAGCAAGCTCCCTATGGAGCCTGCAGGGAGGAGGGAGACAATTCAACTGATTCCTTCATCTTTAAAAACTGTGTTAGGATAGGCTAAGTGCTTGGTGACTGTACAGTACTGTACATTTATCTATTTATAAATAAAAAACAATAAAAAATAAAAATACTGTATATACTGTATATTTTTAATAAATAGATAAATGTACAGTACTGTACAGTCACCAAGCACTTAGCCTATCCTAACACAGTTTTTAAAGATGAAGGAGTCAGTTGAATTGTCTCCCTCCTCCCTGCAGGCTCCATAGGGAGCTTGCTCCCTTTATGTGAAAGGGAGACAATTCAACTTATTCCTTCATCTTTAAAAACTGTGTTAGGATAGGCTAAGTGCTTGGTGACTGTCCAGTACTGTACATGTATTCATTTATTTAAAAAAAAAAAAAAAAAAAAAATTTTTTTATTTTTTTTTACTATGTGTTCCTACTTACGAATTTTTGATATACGAGCGCCCCCTAGTGACAGAACTCGCTCGTAAGTCGGGGACTACCTGTACTTTAAGCGAGTCCATATCAGACCCACAGGGTAGATATGTTATAGTATCTGGTTCTCTATATAATATTCAGGTTACACTTGCTTGCATATATGCTCCTAATTGGGATGACCCTACCTTTGTATCCGGTTTAATATCTGCTTTACCTAACGTGAACTCTCATCGCCTGATTTTGGGTGGTGATATGAACTGTGTAATGGATCTAACCCTAGACCGATCAAGCTCAAGTTTGACATCCCCATCAAAGATGGCCCAGGCCTTAGGAGTATTCATGAAGGAGACGGGATGCATTGACCCGTGGCGCTTTTTGTTTCCAGATAGTAGGGAGTTTTCTTTCTTTTCACATGTCCATCAGTCATATTCAAGGTTTGATTATTTTTTTATTGATACATCTCTGCTACCCTTTGTCAAGAAAAGTGAATATTCTGCTATCGTATAGTCTGATCATTCTCCAGTTATATTGGATTTAGCCTTATCACTTAATCAAGCTCTACACCCTCAACAGGGTCCTGGAGGGTGCGTGGGAGTTTGCCCAACCAGTTTACATGTGCTTTGTAGACTTGGAAAAGGCATTCGACCGCGTCCCTCGGGGGGTTCTGTGGCGGGGTACTCCGGGAGTATGGGGTACCAGGCCCATTGATATGGGCTGTTAGGTCCCTGTACGACCGGTGTCAGAGCTTGGTCCGCATTGCCGGCAGTAAGTCAGGCTCGTTTCCGGTGAGAGTTGGACTCCGCCAAGGTTGCCCTTTGTCACCGATTCTGTTTATAACTTTTATGGACAGAATTTCTAGGCGCAGCCAAGGTGTTGAGAGGATCCGTTTTGGTGGCCTTAGAATCGCTTCTCTGTTTTTTGCAGATGATGTGGTCCTATTGGCTTCATCAGCTCGTGATCTACAGCTTTCACTGGAGCGGTTTGCAGCTGAATGCGATGCGGCCGGGATGAGGATCAGTTCCTCCAAATCCGAGGCCATGGTCTTGAGCCGGAAAAGGGTAGCGTGCCCTCTCCGGGTCGGGGAGGAGGTCCTGCCCCAAGTGGAGGAGTTTAAGTATCTCGGGATCTTGTTCACGAATGAGGGAAAACTGGAGCGTGAGATCGATAGGCGGATAGGTGCAGCGTCCGCAGTGAAGCGGGCGCTGTACCGGTCTGTCGTGGTGAAGAGAGAGCTGAGTCAAAAGGCAAAGCTCTCAATTTACCGATCGATCTACGTTCCCACCCTCATCTATGGTCATGAGCTTTGGGTTATGACCGAAAGAACAAGATCTCGGATACAAGCGGCTGAAATGAGTTTTCTCCGCAGGGTGTCTGGACTCTCCCTTAGAGATAGGGTGAGAAGCTCAGTCATCCGGGAGGGACTCGGAGTAGAGCCGCTGCTTCTCCACATCGAGAGGAGCCAGTTGAGGTGGCTCGGGCATCTGGTTAGGATGCCTCCTGGACGCCTCCCTGGTGAGGTGTTCCGGGCATGTCCCACCGGGAGGAGACCCAGAGGAAGACCCAGGATACGCTGGAGGGACTATGTTTCTCGGCTGGCCTGGGAACGCCTTGGGATTCCCCCAGAGGAGCTGCTCCAAGTGGCTGGGGAGAGGGAAGTCTGGGCCTCCCTACTTAG
Source organism: Garcialebias charrua (assembly GCA_038048925.1). Classification (NCBI taxonomy): domain Eukaryota; kingdom Metazoa; phylum Chordata; class Actinopteri; order Cyprinodontiformes; family Rivulidae; genus Garcialebias; species Garcialebias charrua. The sequence goes on along the minus strand of JBBPBX010080600.1, from coordinate 540 downwards.
GCTGCTACCCCCGCGACCCGACCCCGGATAAGCGGAAGAAAATGGATGGATGGATGACTTAATCAAGCTCACTGCCCCATCTGGAGATTTGACTCAACTTTGTTAGCAGATGATATTTTTTTTAATTGATGTCTACTGTGATAGATAATTTTTTGCTCGAAAACAAATCAGACTCAGTGTCTCCCTCTATCCTGTGGGAAACATTAAAAGTGGTAATCAGAGGTGAAATAATATCTTACACTGCTACACGCAACAAAATTAGAAAAGCAAGGCAGAACCAACTTATTAGTTCTATGCTAGAACTGAACCGTAGGTACTCTATATCACCCTCCCCCAAGCTATACAAAGAGAGACTATGTCTACAAATGCAATATAACCTTATCTCAACGCAAGATGTTGAACAATCCCTGCTCAGATCCCAAGGCTTCATATATGAACACGGTGAGAGGGCGGGCCGCCTTTTGGCCCACCAACTCAAAAGTCGGTCAGCGACAAAGCTCATATCACAGATTCAAAAGTCCGCTACAGAGCGAACTGTTG